>JABSTQ010005159.1:0-21883 GCA_013358835.2 Ixodes persulcatus
CAACCCTTCCCTGTAGTAAATGTCGGAGGTGAATATAAATTATTTATTATAACTAAGTCGTATTTTAAGAAAAAGTTTGCTAATTGTTCCTCATGATCATCGGTTATATCTCCCCCCAGCTACTGTTTTCCGCGTTGAAGTCCCCTCCTATTATCTTTTTCTTCGGTAAAGTTGTCATTAGAATATCTAGCATTATTAGATAGTTAAATATTGGTGCAATAGGAGAGATGTAAACACATAATATTATAGAAATATTAGGAAATGTACATTCTAAGACTATTAAATCTTTTTCTAATTTATTTCGAAATGTTGAACAGTTTTGATCTTTAATAATGATGGCACATTTGGAATCGTTTTGTGAACAGTCTACAGATCTGAAATAGGAAATCTTATTATTTTATTATTAAGTATGTATGGTTCTTGAATCATTATGAATTTAGCATTAAGTTCGTTATATATTTGATTTAAATTATTTGTTGCTGCTCTTGATTTTCCTACTTCTACTTTGTTCAAAATCCGATTCCAAACACAGTATATTATTGGGGGTAATCCGTTTGTGCTCGGATGCGGTTGATATAGTACGAAAGGGTTCCACACTCACTCGCACCAAAGGGATGCTTACAATTAACTCGTCGGGGCATACAAGCTCTGCACTTCCCCTCTTCGTACTTTACGATTTGGCACTCTGTTGCCGCATGGGCCCGGCAGAGGTGGTGAAGAATACCGCCTTCGAGGAGCACTTTGCCCTAATGTGACCGTACGTGCAACACTTGTCGCAACGTGGCACATAGAAATTCTCGTTCACGGCGCACATGGTCCACCCCAGACGAAGTCTGGTCTTCTCCTTGATCTTGGGATAGACCGCAGCGGTGACTTCGAATATATGTGTCAGGTTTCCCGACTTCTCCTTGAACATCGTATGGTGGTTGAAATCCTACGGCTGGATTTCCAAACCCTCGTTCTGGGTGTACACCGTGGTGAGCAACTCCGCAGGCAGGATGTCCGGATCCACTCCGGACACCCTGAACTACGGGTTGCGTTTGTTGGGTTTCCTCAGCACGAACACGTCCTTGGTTCTCGGGTGCTCCTCGATGGCGGCGCACAAGAGCTCCAAGTCGTTAGCGGTGTTGGAATGTACCGCGATACCGTCTCTAATTTCACGCAGGGAGACATCAGTCAAACCCAAGCTGTGCGGGTTGAAGTACTTTTTTAACATCACCTTGATGTCATTAGATGCGTTCGTGGACGGCGTTCTTAGATTGATCAGCAAGGCGTGTTTGGGGCGCCCTGTGACCGTCGGTCCCGTCGCTCCAGGCTGTGGTGCCGCGGGCTGTGCAGCCGGGAGCGGAGCCGCTCTCGTCCCCTCCCCCACGCCACCCATCGGGGCATTGGCGTAGGAGAACACCTTGCCACGTTCTTCTAGCTTGGCTTTGAGGACCTCGATCTCGGTTGTCTGCTGTCCCACCATCACCAGCATCTGGGCAAAGTACTGCAGCAGTTGTCGCCCTGTGTCCTTGTTTATTTTGGATTTCTCATCGGTGACCAGATTGATGACGCAGTGGTAAAATTCCTCCAGCAACGGTGGACATCCCCCTCTCCCTCCCCTTCACTTGGTTCATTTGTGGCATCTGCTGGACTAGTCATGCTTTTCAAAATTACGTCCGAATGCTTGCGACAAAATTGAGAGGCTCAGACAGCGAAAAATGCAAAGTCGAATTTCAAGTTAGAGTCGAGAAGAACGGATGCACTGGTGTGCTCCCGTGCTGTACCAAGCCAAAATAAATATCACGATTTCTCGGAAATCAGACAACCTACATTTGTAATCTTGGTATCAATATGATCTTCAAAATGTAAAAAATACGGTCCTTATACTTCTCTTTACATAATTGCTCAAATTATTTCCGAAATTGGCGTTCAATATCTGCCACGGCGGCTAAGATGACCGCAAAGTGAGCACCGATTTCAGAGGCCTATTTCAAGAAAATTTTGGAAGTTCTTGCCCTAAATGTGGTATCAAAATGATCGCTATAATCTTATCTATCCGACCGCTAAGGTATCTATTGCAAATACTGTTTTGAATATGAAAACAATTGCTCAGAACAATACAGCTTACTGGGAGATAGTCTGGGAGGTCTCGTCTTCTTCCTCAGTGGGAATCTCATTAACCCATTCATGCGCGTCACTAATAAGATTACGAGGCATTTGGCTACTTTTTTTAATACCAGGGGGTTTGTTTACCACCATAGCTCCGAGGAGATGGGGCTCGCAAGATCCCCCCTCACCTTACACTCTGAAGAGCAGAGGTACCCCGAGTTAGGCCCCCACCAAACCTATGGGTGGGGGCCTAACTCCGACGGACTACACCAGACGACGGCACATCGCCAGCGATCCTCACCGCAGTGGTCATACTCCGGTTGGCATAGAAGCACCTCATGCCTCCTTTTAGGCATCGCACCGAGAGCTGCTTGAAGTCGTTCGTTGTTAGCCCCAGACCTTGGAGGTCTCGAGCACTCTCCGCTGACCACACCCCCCTGAAGTTCAGGGTGATGCTTGTGGCCGTCAGGGACCCCGTCCTCCCATCTCTCGCAGCCTGGTGAAGTAAGGGGGAGGAGTATTTGACGATCTTCTGGTTGTGGCGGAACGCCACTTCCATCCTCGTTCCCACCACCTGAGCGTCGATGATGATGGTGTCCTCCTCCTTGAAGGCCACAATGTCCGGTTTCAACACTCCACCAGGCAGGATGAAGTGAGGCTCTCAGAGGACTGTCCATTGAAGCTGTCGAAGATGGGGGCACACGTAACGGGCGAGGTTATTGTGCCTCTTTACGAGGTTACGGTGCTCCCGATGACAGCACTGCAGACCATGGCCCAGGCTCTCTGGTGCACCGCATCCAGCCCGCAGGAGATGTCGACTCCTCGACCCCGGCTTGTCCTCTACAACGTTGGCTGCGCGATTACTCGAAGCTTCAGCAGGTTAATGTATTGCCAACCTGGGAGCATCCTTGTTCCCTCGGACACCCAACGGTGCGCTCCCGGGACATCCCTGTGCTCAGGAAGTGCTGCTCCGTCGTTGCTCCGGTGGAGCAGAGCGGCCCACATCTTCTGGACTGATTTCTTCGACAGCAGTTCCTTTCCCTTATATCTGCATGCCTCCAGGGAAGTTCGATGTAGCCCAGTTAGTAGGGGCTTCGTCAGGGCGGCAGCACATTCCGGATGGTCGCTGAATCTCAGGTTGTCAAGCCTCTTCACTTTCATAGATGGGATTGAGGCTCGTAGAGAAACCACACCCAGCTCGCCCTCTCCCACAGGGGCATGGAAATACCCTAGTGGAGTATCATGTGGGATATCGAGCCACCTCCTTATTGAATTCCTCACTTTCGTGTCAAGCTTCTTGAGGAGACAACGAGACCAGGGTCCGAGAATGAGGCGTTGAAACAGGCGGGGTAGTAGGTACATTCGCAGCACCACTAGGCTTTGTTGGGGCTTGAGGGGTGCTCTCCTTACTTTTTCCAAGAGGCCTTCCAACTCTTCCTTTATATCCAGAGTCTTGGTTCCCTCCGAAGCAAAGTTGACGCCCAAGTAACGCCACGTCGTCGCCACCCCTGAAGCTGGCAGTGGCTGACCGTTGATCGTGAAGTCCGTGGTGGTAAGGACCTTGATCTTCGTGTCCCTTCCCGAAGATTGCAGTGCCAGGGTAAAGCTCTTGCTGACGTTGATCGCTAACCCTCGCGGTTCCAAAAAGGCCGCGAGATCGTCAAGCCGCTGCTGCAGGCCTTGCGGGGTAGATGCCAGCACGACGAGGTCATCAGCGAACGCCGTGGCGTCCAGGGCGAAGTCGTCCCTACGCAAGGTGATGTTGTGGTCGACGCTGCACAGAAATTCAACCACGACCATGTTGAATAGTATGGGCGATAGTGGGTCGCCTTCTCGAACCTCGGTGGTTGGCTGGACTCTCAGATCCTCCCCCTCAAATTGCAAAGTAGTATGGGAGGTTGAGTAGAGTTCTCTTAGGTAGGCCAAGAAGCTGCTATCAAAGCCAGCCCGCAGAGCACCACGAAAGATGGCCTCCGTAGAAAAGCGATCGAACGCATTAGCCATGTCTATGCTCGAGAGATAGAGGGGCCGGAGCTTTTAACGGGCCTCCTTGAGCGCAGTTGACATCAGTAGCACATTCTCCGCGCATCCGTTAACAGGCTGGAACGCGCGCTGCATGAGGTCCAGCATGAAGTCCACAAGAGAGTCATAGTTACTCCCACCGTTTACCCACGCTTTGATGAATCAGGTAGAGATGAATCCTTGTCTTGTTTATTTAATAGTCATATTTTTCCTTGTTTCCAAGTTCTTGGAAAATAAGCGGTATTCAGACTAGAATTAAATATGAACAGAAAGAAATCGGGATGAGTATGCCAAAACTGGCATAGTATGTTTACATTAATGTTGTCAAGTCCTGGAGCTGTTTTATGCAATAGTTTGTTGATTATGGTTTCGACTTCTTTGTATGTGAAATTACTATCTGGGCTACTAGTGGGAGGAGATTGGATATGTTCGCGGATGTCAGTCATATATGTTGACTCATTAGATTAATCTTCCACAGGAAAAAGAGTGTCTATGATATAGGTGATAGAAGCTGCTAGTGTATTTGTTAATGTATTATCTATGGTTTGTATTGGTGGAATGATAGAAGATGTTTTTCATTCATTGAATGTGACTTTGTATGGTATGCCGAAAAGTGACCGTTTTGTTTCAGATTGGCAATATTTTTGCCAAGATGTTACTTTGGCTTGAATAATTGAGTCTTTATACTTTGTTTGTAGTCATAATATATTCTTTTTGTAAAATGATCTCATATTTGTTTTATTCCGTTGGTAACGTCTTCGTAGAGCGTTTGTTTTCGACCGCATTAGTTGTAATTGCGGAGTCCACCATGGGACAGCTTGTGGTGTTTCCTTAACATTTCGTTCGCATTTTCTGACACACTCCTTGCACTTTGAATATAAAACACTCAGGAGGTTATCTATTTCATTCTCCGAATAGTTTGATTGTGTCCAGTATTCAAACCATGGTTCTTTCTGAATATAATCAAATAATTGTATGCATCCTTTTTGCGTTAGTCTTTTCTTTCTCTCAGTTGGTAGTTGAGCTAATTCAAATGAAATGATTTGGTGATCACTGTGAGATTCCTCATCTAAGATGTTCCATCGGTCTATTGAGTTATTTAATGTATGTGATGGTTAAAGTTCAATCAATCCAACTCCTACCGTTTACTGTAGAAAAGGTAGGAGCCGACTGAGAGTCATTTAAGATAGTAAATTCATGAGCAATGACGAAATTCCCCAGTTGTTCTCTTTCATCTGTTATTTCTCCCCCCCAGCAATTTGTGTTTTTTTCGTTAAAATCATCGCCTATGATTATTTTGTTTTCCTGTATTGTGTCGAAAATACTCTCGAGTCGAACTAAATAATTCCTTAAAGATGCAGACGGTGCAATGTATACACACATAATTGTTATTGATAAATTACGAAATGTACATTGCAATGCTACGAGATCTGGTTCTAATTTGATGAGGAAAATTGAACATATTTTGTCTAACTATAATAGCACACACCTCGAACCGGGTGCTGAACAATAGACAGTATCACATAATGGTATACCTAATATTTTGTTATTAATTATATAGGGCTCTTGTATTAGTATAAAATTGGTTTTAAATTCAGTATGTTTTGAGACTAAGTAATTTGTTGCAGCTTTCGATTTACCTAAGTTTAATTGTAAAAATTTTAAGTTATGTTCCATTGTTTCTGTCTAGTGATCAAAACCGACTCTAAGTTGCAATTTATTGCGGATAGTCTGTTAGGAATTGGAGGCGAGCCACATGAAAAGCCAGAGTTCCACGTGTGCTCGCTCCGAAAGGATGATTAGCATTTACTTTTCTGTTGCCACAAGCCCAGCATTTGCCTCCTTCATATCTCGTAATTTGACACTCCGTGGGTGGGTGGTTCCCTGCACAGATGGTGCAAAACACCAATCTGGAGGAGCACTTCGCCACGTTTTGTTCATATGAAGCACATTTGGAACATCTAGGAACATAGATGTGTTCATTGATCGTACAAGATGTCCATCCCAGATGGAGTTTGTTTCTTTCCGTTAGGTTAGGGTAGACCGCCGCACGTACCTCAAAGATGTGGGTCATATTGCCGGACTTGTCCTTGAAGGTGATGCGGTGTGAGAAGTATTCTATTGTTATATCGAGACCCTCATTCGGATTGTTGATGGTGGTCGATAACTCCGCAAGCAGGATGTCCGGGTCAAATCCAGACACCCTGAACTGCGGGTATCGCTTCGTGGGTTTACGTAACAAGAATATGTCCTTTGTGCTCGCGTGTTCTTCTATTGCTTGCAGCAGCGTTTCTAGGTCCTGTGCGGAGTCTGATTGGGCGGCCATGCCGTCCCGAATTTCTTTTAGAGATACATCAGTCAGGCCTAGAGTGTGTCGATTAAATTATCTTTTAAGGATCACTTTAATGTCGCTTGATGCGTTTGCAGATGAAGTGCGTAAGTATATCAAAAGTGCGTGCTTCGGTCTCCAAGGAAGAACTGTCGTGGTGTCCCCATGTGGACGCGAGTCACCCGGGGCGGCCGCCAGAGGAGCCGCGGCCGGGCAGGTCGCGCCCCCGGTACTGCGCGACCCCCCCGGGCCCGAAGCCTCTGCGCCCGCCCGTCCGCGAAGCACGTCTGCGTAACTATATACGCGTTCCCGCTCTTCTAATTTCGCTCTTAGAACCTCCATTTCCGTTCCTTGCTTTGCAAAAATTGATACCATTTGTGCGAAGCCCTGGAGGATTAGATGGGCAGTGTCTTTTGTTGTGCGTGCCTTCTCATAGCTCACTAACTGGATAATGTTTTGATGGATTTTCAGCATTGTCTGCTGAACATCCACCGCCCCGTTGTTTGGTGGGTCATTTCCAGTCGTGTCCGATTCGTTTAGAGCCATTTATGTTATAATAGTCTATTCTTATCTGATTAAGAAGAATGGATGCGGTGGTGTCGGTATACAATTCAAAATCAGCGTCAACCGCTCCTCTAACAGTCGAGAATGACCATATTACTGGTGTGTCAATTTATAGCAATCAAGACTTACACGATCTTCTCTCTAAGTTTGAAAACGAACTATTACTGCTACTATCAAAATCTTGGTATCGTTGAATCACTAGGATCTAGCGGTCAAATGTCTAATAATATTTCTTTTCTTCACTCTCTGTTTTTATTGGAATCGGCGTCCGAGCCCAGTGACCACACCCGACACATTAGGGATGTAAACAATGAATCTGGGCATCAATTCCAAGCAAGTTAAACTAGAAAATATGTCAGATTTGGTATTGTCAGGATCGCTAAGGTCTTAGAAATCCTATCGTCTATACAATTGAAACAAAAATTAGCTAGGAGATGTTGAAAATTGAATTGGATCGATACAGATCACCGAGAGATGGTCTAGTAGCTTCCTCTTCCTCGTCGTCCCTTCAGTAGAGAGGGACAATTTCTAATTAAGGTGATAAAAGATAAGGAAAAGTAATTTTGCCCTCAAGCTGCACCGCTAAATAGCATGACAGGTTTAAACCAATTTACAACAAAATAAAAAGGGTTAAGTTAAAGGGTTAAAAAGGGTTTCGAAACCACAGGAGCAGGAATGGACTGGGATCTAACGGGCATTTATTGTGATCTATATAGGTAATGTACTTATAGTTGGTATAATCCGTGAGCTTGGAAAAGGGTTCTGTCCTTGATTTCGACCCGTGATTGCTGAAGAGAAGAAGATTTAGAAGACTATGTAGTGGATATTTTCCTGTTTAAAAGAAAGTTGAATTTATAGTTATTAGTGAGGAATAATATAAGAATTGCTATTATATATGATGTGTTTATTGTGTAATTGGCTAAGTTATAGTTGTCTTTGTTATTAATGGGGTCTTATATTAATTATGGAGGTTATTGTATCTTCCCGAGAGTTTAAGTATTTCTATTTTATTTTTATTTTTGTTTTTACTGCTTTATTTTCTGTAAATGGCAAACAAGAAGAAAAAAACCTACCTATTACTCCCTACACTACACTTATTATTGAACTTTTTAAATTATGTACATGATGCAAGCTATTTACATTAAACTATTTATATATGCTGTATATGGGCATGTTGTAGAATGCTAGTAATGGTGATTTTATACCGAATTCTGTTTGATTTGAAGGGTTAATTATGATTTTATAATAGATAGAAGTCCAGCGAGTAATGTCGGAAGGAGAACTCTATAAGTCAGGAAGTGTTATTTCTATCGAAATTGCTGGTTGATATCAGTTTTAATCAACAAGCTTCTAGACTCCGGACTGCTGGCTATCCGGTGTTCCTATTAACTGCAGTGGCTGAGACCTTACTAAAGAGAAGGCGAAGTAACTCCACCCTGAAGGCTAGACAAGTGAACAAAAACGTCACCGTTGTACCGTATCTTCATGGCATCTCACATAACCTGAAGAAAGTGGGAAGTAGAGTAGGCGTTGAGGTTGTGTTTTCGGCACCTAATAAGTTGGCAGGGCTGTGCAGAAAAGTAAATTCAGATGTTGACAACAAGATCAAGTGCACTACGAAACACCAAAATCAGTTCGTTTCTTGTGTGCAAGGAGTGGTCTACTCGATTCCTTTATCTTGCGGCCGTCGATATGTAGGACAAACGGGGAGATGTTTAAATGATAGACTCAGAGAACATCGATACAACGTTTTTAAAGTCGTGTCAGGGCACTTAGGCGTGCACTGCAGAGATTGTGGGTGCATTCCTGCCTTCGAGAGATGCCAAGTGGTTTTTAGGAATAAGGACAGAGTGACGCGGGAAATAATAGAAGCCCGTGATATTGCCCGACTTGGTCCTGACTGTGTAAGTGCCCCGTCAATCGTACTTTCGGATAAGGAGCGGCAGTTCCTAGAACGATGAGGGCATAAGCAGTGACAGTGTTATATTGAAAAACGTGACATGTTATATATCTTTCGTGTTTTTTTCCTTGATTTTTTCGGGTGGAATGTTTGCTATTTATAACAGACGCCTTCACGAATAAATCTTCAGTTGAGAGTCAGCGCTGTGTCCTGTTGTTCCTTCTACTTCGTCCTTGTCTTTGCGCTGTTTTGTTTTTATCATGTCTTACCAACTAGCCCAAACATCCACGTTAATCAACTATATTTCTTATACATCGGGCTCTTTTCAATGTTTGAGTTTGGACCCGTGCGTCCTGGTAACGCTTATAGCGGGCACGATTTGCCGCTCCCGCATGCTGTCCTTCTTCATTCGCCGGAAACTCCTGCCTCCAGAAGTCCGGATCTTGTTTGGTGCGTACGGTCCTTCACAGGGCCATGGAATGCGGGTTTGCAGGATCCTCCGTTCAGAATGTGAACGACAGACACGACTTTACAGAGAGTGCCTGTTCATACGTCTTCAAGATAGGGCCAACCCGTACAGGAGTGATGCTCGGTGGCGTGAGTTTTCACGTACAGTTGACAGAACTGTTGACTTTCTGTGGCAACAAACTTTGTTGCACCTTCGAGCCGGCGTGACCAAGACAACTCCAGCTGCTGAAAACAAGGTCCACAAATTGGGTGGAACCGACCTCCCGAAGCAAGTGGAAAGGGTCCTGTGCCAAGGCCCCAAGTTCGCCGTGGAGCCGAAGAAAACATCTCCAGAACTTCTATCAATGGTGAGACAAGTCTCTTCAAGAGCACCGGAATCGGAGACGGAAAGATGTGTGTCTGAAGGTGTGGATGTCTTGATGAACTCTAAGCCTTCCGGTTATAAGATTCCTCTGAAGAGCACTGTTTCCTTTTTAAAGGATAACAATCTGTCGCTACTACCAGCAGATAAAGAAGGCGGCTTTGTTGTTGCACCAAAGGGCATGTTTTTGGAAAAGGCGTCTGATGCTATCTATGCTACTTTTTCTAACAGGGACGATGTGTCACTTGCAAAAGTTAAGCTAGATGCTCGCAAGATATGTAAGAGACTAGGTCTAGATAAACTCGCGCTATCTGTGGAAAAATGTAAAGGCCTAAGTCTCAAATTATTTTTTTCAGCCAAAACACATAAAGTAGATTGTCCTCTGCGTGTTATTGCATCGGAAAATGGGACGTGGCACAAATCTATGGCTACCTTCCTACAGAAGAGTTTGAATGTGCTTGTGATAGATGACCCTTTTCGAGTTAAGAATTCAGAAGAAATAATTGGGTATCTAAAAGACCATTCTAGCAGGAGTCTTTTGGCCTGCTCGATAGACATAAAAGATCTGTATTATTCGCTCCCGCATGACAAGCTAATGGCAAGTGTTGAAGAATGCATTGATAGGCATGGCTATGTGGCGTTTCAAAATGAAGCAGGGCTTAGTGTGAGCAAGTTTCTAGAGCTTCTGGCGTTTTATTTGAAGTCGACGTTTGCGACCTGGAATGACAATGTGTTTATCCAAAAGAATGGTGTTTGTATAGGATCATGCATAGCTCCCGTGCTGAGTGACATTTATCTCGCATTTTATAATAGAGTCCTTTTGACAAAGCTTGAAGGTTTTAAGGTTGCAAAAGTTTTTAGGTTTGTGGACGATTATTTGGTTTTATTAGATTGTGACAAAGAGGCCTTCGGAGCAGAAGTTTCTTCTGTTTTAACTACTTTCAGTGATAGCCTTAAACCACTCATTTTGACGCATGAGCTGCCTATAAATAGCTCTATTAGGTTTTTAGACCTCCGTCTTCACTTTTGGGATGCTCACACGTGTTGGGGATATGAACCACGAAGCAATAAACCACTTCTGCCGTTCACCTCGGCTCACTCTAAGCTTGTAAAACGAGGGATAGTTAACCTGTGTTTTCAAAATTCTCTGGACAAGTCGTGCTCGCACCAGGTTGATATCAGTTTTAATCAACAAGCTTCTAGACTCCGGACTGCTGGCTATCCGGTGTACCTATTAACTGCAGTGGCTGAGACCTTACTAAAGAAAAGGCGAAGTAACTCCACCCTGAAGGCTAGACAAGTGAACAAAAACGTCACCGTTGTACCGTATCTTCATGGCATCTCACATAACCTGAAGAAAGTGGGAAGTAGAGTAGGCGTTGAGGTTGTGTTTTCGGCACCTAATAAGTTGGCAGGGCTGTGCAGAAAAGTAAATTCAGATGTTGACAACAAGATCAAGTGCACTACGAAACACCAAAATCAGTTCGTTTCTTGTGTGCAAGGAGTGGTCTATTCGATTCCTTTATCTTGCGGCCGTCGATATGTAGGACAAACGGGAAGATGTTTAAATGATCGACTCAGAGAACATCGATACAACGTTTTTAAAGTCGTGTCAGGGCACTTAGGCGTGCACTGCAGAGATTGTGGGTGCATTCCTGCCTTCGAGAGATGCCAAGTGGTTTTTAAGAATAAGGACAGAGTGACGCGGGAAATAATAGAAGCCCGTGATATTGCGCGACTTGGTCCTGACTGTGTAAGTGCCCCGTCAATCGTACTTTCGGATAAGGAGCGGCAGTTCCTAGAACGATGAGGGAAAAAGCAGTGACAGTGTTATATTGAAAAACGTGACATGTTATATATCTTTCGTGTTTTTTTCCTTGATTTTTTCGGGTGGAATGTTTGCTATTTATAACAGACGCCTTCACGAATAAATCTTCAGTTGAAAGTCAGCGCTGTGTCCTGTTGTTCTTTCTACTTCGTCCTTGTCTTTGTGCTGTTTTGTTTTTATCAGCTAGTGAACAGGAAGCCAACTGGGGCAGAGATGTCAAATCTGCAGGCTCTCCTGTCCCAGGTGCCTGCCCGGCCTCCGAGCTCGGTTTGGACAGAAACCAACCAGTTGCCACATCTGGAAAGGCTGAGCGGAGGCACAAACGAGGCAAGCCGTCTGATCTGCCAGTGAAGCAGAGCCGTGGTGCTGGGTTCAAGCTGGTTGGTAGTGTTCGAGTCCACAGCAAGGACAGTTGGGTATGGCAAACCTGGGAGAGTATGCCTCTTGCTAATGCAATGGAGTGCCTGAAAGTCACATCCCCGAGGAGCACAGCTTCTTCGAGTAGAAAAGCTAGTGCATAGAAGTGCCCAAAAACAGCTTCCTTGGGAAGCACAGCTTTTGCAGAGAACGGTGAGCAAGAAGCTAGTGCAGAGGATGTCGGGACGAGGCTGGCGAAAATAAGGCGTTTAATTCGGTTTGGTTTTGGTTTGGTTTTGGGGTTTTTTGGCGCAGCAGCATCGGGGCTATAGTGCGCCAGGAACATTGTGTAAAGGATACCTACATTGGCGTTTAATTCGGGTTAACGGTAAGTTATGTTAGCAGTGAGCACGCACGTCAGTCGGCGTGCGTCCGTTGTGTCGGCGTTCTCAGCATGAGACCCTCGCACTCAGTCCTCTCTATGTTTCTATGTATGGCTAAATCTAGCAGATATGCCTACGTGCAATGAGGTGCTGTTAACAATGGCAATATAATTCACCTCCAAGACGACAAATGTACCGTATCTGTTCAATGCTTTTGCTGACGGTTCGTGGACCCTGTGGGAGCGAGGGTCGGCCACCACGACCAGAGGCCGCTGCTGACCACCCAGAGCAAAAGAACGTCCGGAGCGCGCAAGAGCACACGAAGGAACAGGCGCACAAGGGTATAAAAGAGTGGGACACGCCCACAGATGGGGGAGACGGACCGAGGGCACGGAGACGCGTAGGTGTAATGTTATACATTGTTGTACTTTATTACTAACAGCCCGTTGATGTTACTTTAATAAATGTAGTTTCTTGTTTTGGAAACCCCGGCTTCGTGTTGTTCCTCCCGAATGGGCATGCAGCAAGGCAACCCGACCACATGACGCCCAACATACTTTTGCTGCCCTTCTGTCGGAACGACACAGGGCTGGGTTTCTTCTTTCGGTAAGTTTTTTTCAACTGCAGCGTTTTTTTTCGAAGTAGTGCTTGAATTTGCGACAGCGCCATACCCGTTGAATTGGAGCCTCAAAGCACTGCTTAGTCACGCGGGGGCGTGTTTATCGCTTCGGGGGCGTGTTTAGTTTTCTCGAGTGGAGTTACCGTCTCTTGCCGCACACGTTTTCTTGTCTGCTTGGCGTTTGTTTTTTCCCGCCATGTCTCCCACACTACGGTCCGAGACGAAGGATGGCGAAAAGCCTGGAGCAAGTGGAGATCCAGGAGCAGGCTCGGCGGATGCGGAAGCCGAATTGCTACTGAAGGTGGCAGCCATGTGTGATGCGGTCACACAGCGTCTCGCCGTGCAGCAGTCACGTGAGCCGGAGCTGCACCCCCAGCTAACGGTGCCCGTGTACACTGGCTACAACGACGCCAAATCAATCGCCGACTTTCTGTGAGAGCTCGACGTCTACAAAGCCGCCTCAGGCACCTCGGAATCCCTCATGATAAGCAGAATACTCCCACTCGCTCTACAGTCTAGCGCTGCGTGCTGGTTAAGGCTGCAACACTACGTTCACCAGCTTATCGGAGTTCGAGCGGCAATTCCGAGCAGAGTTCCTGCCACCTGGTTACGAGTTACAAATCTTGAGAGAACTCGAGTCCCGAACGCAACATCCGAACGAAAGCCTGGTTCAGTATGTTCGCGCATTGCAGGAACTCACACGAAGGGCACAACCTAACGCCTTCGAGTCGGAGATTATAGCTCGGGTCCACAGACAATGTCACCCAAAGAACCACGTGTACCTACACGGCCGCACCTTTGAGACCATTGAAGAGCTAGCCCGGCATGCCCGCAGCACAGAGATCTTCCTCGCTGAGAAGAGATATCTCCCACCGCCTTTGGCCGCAAACTCTCTCGAACCCGCATGTGCTTGGCAGTCCCGGAGGCAATCCCGACGCCAAGACCTCCACGGGACTGGCACAGAGTGCCCAATCAAAGCAGCCGGAGGCGCTCCAGTTTTGGTTCAATGCGGGGGAGGACATCCGAAGAGCATCCTGGTGCCGGCGACTCAAGCAGGTATTCGGACCAATGCCACATCTGTTGACAGCGTGGCCACTTCCAAAGAGAGTGCCCAAATACAAACCTGAGGCAGAACGAAACAAATGGCGGAAGGGCTGAAAGTGAGCGGAGGGATTGTGGAAATCCGGTCAACCCTCGCGCGCCTATACATGGCTTGCACTGACGTCACATCAGTCGCCATTGCGCCGTACCATGCTCCTGTGCCCGTACCTTCTGCAGCTTACGTTTCGCACTATCGAATTTGTTTTTCTCAACAAGGCTTCCCGAGAATAGGAAATTCGATTGTGCGAAATGCATGCTGCAAAAGGTGCAGGCACATATGCATGGTACGGCGCAATGGCGGCTGGTACGATGCCATATGACGTCACGTGCAAGGCATGTATGGGCCGTGAAAATCCGGAAGGTCACGTGGCATCCCATTCGGGAAACTATTACGGCCGGCGCCAATGAGCCCCAGTGCAGAGTCGCCGATGGCCACTATCACAGCCGGGATCACGCACGCAGCGTCACTTGTTCCATCGGTATGTCGAATTCAGCCTAACAGCGAAATGATCGAGCCACGCATAACGATCACTTTGTTCGGTTTTCCTTTTGCCGCGCTTTTGGATACCGGGGCTGCTATCTCGCTTATAGGGGACGCTGCCTATGAACTATGCAAAAATAAAAAAAATAACCTTTCGTTCGGCAGACACACGTCTGCAGTTAGCCTCCGGTTAAACACTATCGGCGGGCTTAAAATTTCCGTAAGGCTTAAAATTTCATTTAATGAGAAGAAACTGCGTCAGCGCTATCTGTATCTTCCGGGACTCGCCGTGCCCGTGATCTTGGGTCGAGATTTTATTCCAGGCGTAAGCATGACGCTCGACTTCTCTGGTGGTGGCTATCGTCTGGGAAACCAGGCGGACCTGACTCCGTTCACCAGGCGAGAGAACTGCATCACTGGCCCAACCCTCCCAGCCCACTTCACAACGCCCGCAGCTGCCCTACCATCCGAAATCTCGGACCCCCCACAAGTGTCCAGGCACTGACCTCCAAAAGAGACAGCTGGAGGACGTCTTGCGGCCGTTCTCTCCGATGTTCACGGAGCGACCAGGAAAGACAGACATCCTGCTGCATCGGATTGAAACCGGTAACGCACCGCCTTGGAGGTGCAATCCACGCCCCATCAGCGTGCACAAAAGAGAACTCCTGGATGTGGCCCTTCAGGAGATGCTCGGCACCGGCGCAGTACAGT
Source organism: Ixodes persulcatus (assembly GCA_013358835.2). Lineage (NCBI taxonomy): Eukaryota > Metazoa > Arthropoda > Arachnida > Ixodida > Ixodidae > Ixodes > Ixodes persulcatus. The sequence continues at coordinate 15,219 of JABSTQ010005159.1, forward strand.
CCTCGGCAATATGAAAGACCCACTGGGAGCGCGTGGCCGAGGCGGTCGCTGGCGGGGGCGCTGCGAGCGCTCTGGGCAATTCCATTCTGCATCAAGGGGAGGACACTCCCCCGGGGCTTAGCCAAAGCGCAACGCCGACACGCTGTTTACAAACAAGTGCGCGTTTGCCCACACAAGGTGTGGGAACTGCGCGTGCACAGAAACCGAATTCGCGCAAAGAAAAGTGCTGCGCATGCGCAGTGCCGTCGACAGCGCCACCGCAGATGCGTGACGTCAGGGCCGCGTGTTGGTCTATAAGCGTCCTCCCCTCGAAACAGAATGGAAATGCCCGGAGCGCTCGCAGCGCCCTCGCCAGCCACCGCCTCGGCCACGCGCTCCCAGTGGGTCATTCATATTGCCGGGTACTGTACGTGAGTCGAGAGCCCTTGGGCATTTCCTGTCGTTCTCGCTCCGAAAAAAGATAAAACTGCCAGACTGCGTAGATTACAGACGGCTTAACGAAGTGTCTGTACGGGACAGTTACCCTTTTCCCAGCATTTCTTCTATAATGTACGCGTCGGTAACGCGACGGTGTTTAGCACATTGGATTGCAGCCGCGGATTTCTTTAGGTCGAGCTGCATCCGTTAGACATGCAGAAAACCGCTTTCATTTGCTACAGAGGGCTGTACGAGTTCACCCGCTTGCCTTTTGGCTTGTCCAACTCGCCAGCGAGCTTTCAACGTCTGATGGACGTTGTGCTCAGAAACGCAAAATACGAATTCGCGATGGCATACATGGATGACGTTGTTGTTTTTTCGCGAACATGATGCGGAACGCGGGTCTAACAATCAACCCGGGGAAAGTTCAATTGGCCGAGCCCAAAATTAACCTCCTCGGATTTGTTGTCGATAGCGGCACGCTCCGTCCCAACGAAGAATAACTGCGTGCACTAACTGAGTACCCGTGCCCCATGACGTGAAAAGTTTACAGCGATATCTCGGAATGATTGCATTCTATAGGGATTTCATTCCTTACTGCTCCGAGATTTCTCAGCCGCTTAATCACCTTCTTCGAAAAAGGCGTCAAATGGTGTTGGAGCGAACAGCAGCAGAGCACATTTATAGCCTTATCAAAGCCAGTTACAGAAAACGCGTGTTTGCATCTTCCCGACCTAAACCAACCATTCGTTTTGATGACAGATGCAAGCGGTTACGGCGTCGGAGCTGTTTTACTGCAGGAACATGACGGTATGCTTCGCCCGGTTGCTTTCGCAAGTCAGACCCTCAATTCCGCACAGCGTAACTACAGTGTTGCAGAAAGGGAATGCTTAGCCATAGTGTATGCGTTAAAGCGATTTGACGTGTATTTGGATGGCGCAGCATTCCAAATTCAATGTGATCATTTAGCGTTGTCATGGCTGAAAAGACTTCAGAACCCCGCTGGTCGCCTCGCTCGTTGGGCACTTACGCTGCAACAATATGATTACACTATTGTGTACAGGCCGGGTGCTACAAACCAAATTGCTGATGCACTTTCCCGCGCCCCCCTTCCTGAGGAGCACGTGCAGGAAGTTCCAGGTCTGTTTGCGGTCGTTAATACAGCACAGGGATCACCTGACTCACGGTGGGGAACATTGGTCTCAAGAGAGGATCTTCTCAAGGCCCAGCGCGACAATGGGTTGTGCCAACACGTGACTGCCTGGCTGGCAGCGTCCAGCCCAGTCAACACCAAGGGTGATGAACAGTTCGACTCTTACTTACTGAGCAGTGACGGACTCCTGTTGCGCTACATCCCTCAGGCTGATGATGATCTGAGCAGTTCTCCGTTTCGAACAGTGATACCTCGGAAGTTACGTAAGTCCTTCATCAGATACATGCACGGCTCTGCCATAGCCGGACACAGCAGTGGGAGCAAAACTTACGATAAGTTGTCTCAGATTGCGACATGGCCCGGCATGGAGCAAGATGTACTGAGGTATGCGCGTAGTTGCCCGTCATGCCAGAAAGCGAAGCCACGTGGTGGTCAACCCTTAGGTTTCATGCAACCGATCGCAAGCCAGAGCCCTTGGCAGATCAGTTGCTGTGACGTCATGGGTCCGTTTCCACGTAGCCCAATCGGAAACCTGTACTTGTTCGTAGTAACAGACCATTTCACCAAATGGGTGGAGCTGTTCCCTTTACGAAAGTTGGACTCGCAGAAAATATGAGACTGCCTAGTTTAAGCGTTCGCGCGTTTTGGTTTCCCGGCAAGCCTAATTTCGGACAATGCGTCATATTTTACAAGCAAAGTGTTCGTCGATGGATGCACGGTTCTGGGAATTGAACATAAGCGGACTTCGCCGTATCATCCACAGGCAAATATAACCGAAAGAGTAAATCGGAACCTTAAGATGATGCTTATTGCGCATACAAAGCGTCACAAAGATTGGGACGCGAAGCTCTCAGAAATGGCCTTCGCCACCCGCACCACGGTAAACCGGTCAACCGGGCTCACCCCTGCCCAGCTCAATTTTGGCAGGGAGCTTGCCTTTCCTCTCACTAACACTCTCTGTTCGACAGAGCCCAGAGCACAGGACTACAACTACACGAAGTTCGCAGACAAACTGCGAAAGCGTTTCACTATCAACCTCAAGGAAGCCCGGGAGAACCTTGACGTTGCCAGACTGCAGCAATCCGACCAGTACAACCAGGGACGCCGAGACCCGTAGTTCGAGGTGGGAGACTTGGTGCTCAGGCGCACTCACCCTCTGAATGACACTGCGAAAGGCTTCACGGCCTCACTGGCTAACAGGTGGAATGGTCCATTTCGTGTAGGCAAAAAGCTTTCCTTACTTACATACACACTAATTCACCATTTCAGTGGTGAGTCCACAGGACCAAGTCATGTCACCGACCTTAAACAGTTCCACATCCCGGAAGATGGTTTTTCGCAGGATCGGACCGATGCCGACGACGGCACTGTCCCGGACCCCCCTCGCCGCCACACAGGCGGTACAACCTGCGACGTCGGTGACGGCTGAGAGAAGTTGTCGAGCGGTGGACAAGATTCTTCTTATTTTTTTTTTTCTTTCAAGTTTCGAGCGTTGTACCTCGTATACCATCCCACGGATCTGATCGCCTTTCTGTAGGGGGGAAATATTGCGCGATTGTGTGCCCACCCCAGATCCTTTATCTCTTTTTTTTTATGCATTATGGATCCAGGGGTTACACATGACAGTAACCAATGGCAATTGCATGTTCTGATCCACGAAGATGGTTCACGGGCAACGCCACCACCGATCCCGGGCATCTGGACGCCAGGGTCCCAGGACACGTGGCGGTCCCAGTCCCCGGGGGCAGCAACCGGCGAGGCCCACCCCATGGAACCGCTGCCAGTGGGCAGGACGGGCCAGGGACACCGGGAGCGGCCTCTGCCGGCGATGCCGGGAACGGCCGCAAAGAACGGCCACTACCTGGACGGTCCTCGTCGAGGACATTTCCCGAGGCTGGGCTTCGGATCTGAACTGGGATGACCAGCCCCGGCCAGAGCGCGCCGGCCCCTCCCAGGCAGTATCAGAACCGTTCCGGGGCCAGACATTGGAGGAGCGCCACCCCACAGAGCCGGCCGCGCACTACACGTCGGAGGAGATGCGCCTCCTCTGCCCACTTTGCGGGGTTCCTGAAATATGCCGGGCGACCCACCTCCGAGGGGCCCTGCATGGGGAGCGGGCTGACGCGGAGCGCATCGCCCGAATCAACCGCCTCGGCGACCGCGGCTTGGAGCGCGCCATAGCGCTGATATAGCGCCGCCGGCCAGACCTGCGACGACCCCCTCCCAGCGACGACCACCACGACGACACTGCCATTGATATGCCACACGCTTAGGGGGGGGGGGGGGGGAAGTGTGGGAGCGAGGGTCGGCCACCACAACCAGAGGCCGCTGCTGACCACCCAGGGCAAAAGAACATCTGGGGCGCGCAGGAGCGCACGAAGAAACAGGCGCGCAAGGGTATAAAAGAGTGGGACACGCCCACAGATGGGGGAGACAGACTGAGGGCACGGAGACGCGTAGGTGTAATGTTATACATTGTTATACTTTATTACTAACAACCCGTTGATGTTACTTTAATAAATGTAGTTTCTTGTTTTGGAAACACCGGCTTCGTGTTGTTCCTCCCGGATGGGCATGCAGCAGGGCAACCCGACCACAACCCACACAGATGCAAATTAATTTTGAGAATTTCAATACAAGTGTTCAGAACTGTGTAGTCACAGTGTCTGTAGCCGCGTTTACATGAATGCGACTTAGTTGCATCGAATCCAGTTGTCGCATTCAATGCGGTCATGTAAACGGCACAATGCGCTAGGAAATCGCATTGCATTCAAGACGCTAGACAGAGGTGGATCGAGACGGCGAATGCGCATGCATTCAGTCCATGTAAACGGAGGACGCATCGCATTTTGGAACGGAGAGGATAATGGAAAGGCACTCGCGGCAGGACCTCCGTTTGCTGCAGGATTAATGTAGAACATGGCGGCGGCCGAGAGCTGTCTAGCGTTTTCCCGCATCGTGTTCTCACGCGAATCAACGCGAACTTTTCTCGCGATTCTAAGCGAGCTAAATGTCGCGGAGCTACTTGACTAGCGGCGACAGCGAAATCAAGCCATCTTTCGGAGTTGAGGAGGCAATGGAGCAGCTGGGGTTCCACTGGACGTGGCAGCAACTTCGAACCCACTGGAAGAACTTCAAAGGAAAGTACAATAAGGTGGGTTTTGAGCAATTTTTTTTAAATTAACCGTTAGTCATTAGGTAATTTGTTTTTGCTAAGGAGAGCCACATCGCCGCAGAAAGGTACCGCGAAGCTGCAGTTTCTCGTTTTCATCATGAAATGCGTGTGAAACTGCACCGAGTCTAGCAACCGCGTTCGCGAGGGCTTCGCGATTGTGGCTAGGGCGTACGGACCCCTCTGTATCGTCACAGCTCGAGAAGCCCAGTTCATTTATGCAGTTATGGAACTGTGCATTACTGTCCCTCCATATCTAAACAAGTGGCATTTTCTTTTATTGTGTGCCTAAGAATGGGATTTTGTGTGCATCAATCGGGAAAGAGACGCACAAAACAAAAGTGGAGCGGTGCCATCAACCTGGCCGTGGTATATATTTATTTATTTATTTATTTATTTATTCACAATACCTCAAAGGCCTTTCGGCATTACATGAGGGGGGGGGGGGGAGGGGTTGGGTGGAGGCAGGTTAGATACACAGAGTACAAAAAAATGCACGCATTTGTAAGTACGAGTATAAAACCCCCAAAACAAAAGTCACACTTTATAAGATGAATAAAGGTAAAATATCGACTGTACAACAGAAAGCAAAAATTGCATTTTATACGACGAAAACCGACTGCACAATTAGCTGATACATAACTTCAATCATCACGACAGAACATCCAGCACATCAGCTTGCAAAAGGTATCTGGCACCTATACTTTGCAAATGGCATCAAACACCCAATAGGTTACGACTATGAGTTGAACTATGAAACTTACTCTATGAAAATGGTTGTTAATTGCGAGCGAAATCTTGTTAGGTCTGAAATGCTGACAACATCTTCGGGAAGATCGTTCCAAAGTCTAACGGCGCGAGGCAAGCATGAGCTGTTAAATGACTGTGTAGACCCAAAAATGTGTTTGAAGCTTTTAGAGTTAAAAGTACGTGAATCTTTGTTAGTAGGTTCAAGAAGTGAAGTTCCTTGATTGGAGTAATACATTCTATGGATTAGGCAAAATAGAGAAATCTTGCGTCGGTATATATATGTATATATATGATTGGGGTTTAATGGCGCAAGAGCGACTATGGCCATATTGCGCCAACAAAGTTATTTTAAAGAGCCTAGTAGTTAGTTTTAAACTTAGTTATCTAGCTATATCAGGTGCAAAATGCCAACTGCACGTAGGAAACTTAGAACGCGAGAGAATGGTACCAGAGGTCTATCGCCAAGCAGAAAATAAGGATGAAATGGAAGGTGGTTTCTGAAAAGTTCAGGAAAATATCTACGACGCTGATGATCAAAAAATCTACAATTCCACAGGAGGTGAAGGACAGTTAGCATTTTCCCACACTTTTTTTAGGAGCTTTACATCTTCACCGCAGAGCAAGTGCAGGTGTGTCAATCGGGAATGACCAATTCTCAAGCGGCACAAAAGGACTTCCGAACGGCGGTCCTTATGGGAGGTACTCTCCCATACTTCTAAGTTGGGCTTAATGACATGAAGTTTGTTATCAATCTGTGTGTCCCACTCCAGCTGCCATAACTTAATAATTGACTTGTTTAAGGCTGGCTTGAGGTCTTGTCTTGGTGTGGCAGGCCAAAAGATGTTTCCGCATAGTTTTTTGCAGAAAGTGCAAGGTGGTCTGCATTCTCATTACCAGGAATGCCCACATGACTGGGCACCCAGCAGAAGTTTATAAGTTGTCCAAGATGGAAAGCTTTGTTACTCTGAACACGAACCTGTTGCACAAGAACATTCTTGCTGTCCGCTAAAGATGAAATAGCTAAGTGAACACTTTGAGAATCAACAAACGGAACTGCTTTGTTAACGTTATTTGCTAGAATATATTCAACAGCCATAAGGATACCATACAATTCAGCAGTAAAAATGGTTGCTAGAGGGTTGAGTTGGCTAACTTTACTGAAAGTGAGAGTAA
>JABSTQ010005160.1:0-55090 GCA_013358835.2 Ixodes persulcatus
CCTGTTTAACACATCATACAGATACATTCAGACACTGCACATCAGGCCCTAGAAAGGTTTCAGATCAACAAGATTATCTAGTACAGGCAGCCATTCCGGCGGTTCACTCTGCATCTTTATGACTTCTCTTAAATAGCACATACTCTCAATAAAGTAATCTCTAACCGGTCGTACAACCAAATCGGCATGTCGAAGAGCCATCCTAGACTGCCACATGCTGTGGAGACTCAGCAACATAAACGTGTCATAAGGCACGTCCTCTTCATTGTCTGTCGTGAGGAAACGTATTCCATGAGGTGTTATCGGCAAACATTTTTTCAAAGTACGCTGTAGGATGTCCCAATGAAATATTGCATCCCAACAATCTAGGAATATGTGGTCTATGGTTTCTGGTTTTTACATAACAGGCAATTGATTGACCAGGGCACAAAAAGGCCTTTTTCTTGCAGCCATGGTTTTACAGGGAGTGTGTTACTGTGGAGTTGAAAAAAGAAAGACTTGACTGAAGGTCTTACCGGCATTTTCTTAACTCTTTTTAAAACATCTTTTCCTTTATCTTCAGCGAACAGAGAGCGATACAAAGGTACCGAAAACACCACATCTCTTAAGTCTTTATATAAACGCTTTCTAGAAACCACACTTAGGTATTCCATAGAGAATCGCACTCTCAAAAACCGGAAGGCCTGCACTACTTCGTACAAAAAACCACGAACTCTCGAAGGCCTTACATCCGCGGAAGATACAATAAATTCAGGCAGTGCGTTTCTCAGCGCAACCTGAAATACAGTTCGTAAAAAAGGGTCTACCGCCGCCCGGCTGACTTCGGCTCTTTTTCTAGAAGGTTGCATGTCTGCTGAATTCGTTTTGAACCATTACAGGCTTAGTTTCGTATTTATTATTTTGCAACATGTTCAGAGTTTTTTCATAATATTGTGGCGATATTGACGTGCGCAATAATTTATTATTGTTGTGTCTTTTATGAGTTTTATAATGCGGTTTGCTGATCGTTTTATTTCAAACGTGTTGAAGATACAAATACTATCTCATCGAATCAACGGCCTATGTTTCGCACGTTTTGCCGGCCGTGTGCGTTTGAATGCCTGTGTTCACGACCGGCTAACGGTCCAATTACCCGATTAGTGGTGATGCGTGGAGTTTGCTTTAGTTTCAAATGTGTCCGACAAAGACGGAAGCGAATGTGGGACGTGGAACTACGTCAAATCTGCTCAACAGCCAAGATCATGGCACGGGATCGAAGTAAGTTCGTTTTTTGTTTGTTAGGGCTAGAATATTTCCTGCGTTCAAAAGACTTGTTATTGTCTGTAGATCGCTTGCTTTTACCAGTATTACTAATTGTGCGCGAATGGTGTTATGCGAGGCTGTTTTTCTTTTTTCCCCGATGCAGAGGCTGTCTACTCGTTTAAGTTCGATCAGTAGTGGCGGAACTCTTTGGGAGACGGGGTGGGGGTCTGGGGGGCCAAAGGCGGAAGAGGAGGGGGGGGGGGGGGTTGATTTCCTCCCTCCGCCGTATTGTTTACTGGTAAGCTAAAATGTCTGGAAGATGCGGTGCCCCTCCATCGCCGACGCCACTCTCCGTACTTGCGTGCTGAGAGCTGGACCCGACAAAAAGCAGCGATTGATTGATCGCGCAAGTCCGTAGCTTTCGCCGCCCCAGTCGTCTGCAGACGCCTTCATTTTCGCAATTCGTACTCAGAAAAGAATTGCCAAAAATAGCATACCACTGCCGATCGCAAGAATTTGTGCCCGCGAAATAATTTTTGACGCCGGCACTTATTCCTCGCGAAATGTCGAGCTCTAAAGATCATTCGCTGTACACGTGTTTCGTATGATCCAACGCACGTGTAACGAATTTCACACCTCCAGAAACACTCAGGCTGCTTCAAATGGTAAAGCATTTATTCTCTTCTTACTGGTGTTTTTTTTAGAGGCTATCAAGTATTAATTACAAGCTTCTAGGGAAATGTACAAGCATGTCCTCAATTAAGGTAGTGTCTCGCCAGTTTTTGTTATCTATATTTTGTTCAGTGTAAGTATATAGTGTTAGACATACCTCACCCCATCCCTGTTTTTCCTGTGGTACTCCCTTCAGCGAATGGTGTAAGTTGTAATTGTTTTTAGTTGTTGCATGATTGTAGTAAGGTGGTGAGCTGGTACTAATTGGACACCTTGAAAAATAGTTTGCAAAAAGCCAAGGAGACAGGGAGAGTAACACGTAGACCTCATGCGAGCGCAGACTGAACTCGCATAAATCAGAGAAGGGAGAAATAATGTATGCGGAAGGAGCTCGAGCACAGGCCCAAGTGGAACGCGCTGATTTACCTGTTAGCAAGAGCAGATTTAAAAAACATAATTTTTATGTCAGTTAAGGTAACAGATGGATGGCTAATACATAAAAACAGCTCAATCTCTCTCTAAAATCTATGATGGATTGTCACCTACCTATGCACTGTTTACACTGCTCGTGTATGAGGAAACACGTGAATAATTAGCAGATACTATAAAAAAGCATACAAGAGAATTATTTTAGGCCTTTATTATTCTTAGTATGGGCGAACAATGTGTCTGCACATCCGTCTGTTACCTGAGCTGCCGAGGAAATTGTTTTTACAGTCTTATGCCTATGGGTGAATTAGCACATTCCACTTGGACCTGTTCGAAATTTTGCGAAAGCTCCTTCCGCATTCTTTATTTTTTTCTTTTCCAATTTATTTGTGTTGGGAGTTTGCACTGGTATGTAGTGTATGTATTCATCTCCTTTATTCCTTGTTTTTTGCGCGCTATATTTCAAGATGTTCAATCAGAATGAACTCACCACCTTACTGCATGGGAAGGCTGTTGTTAATTCTAGAGTGTCTGTAAAACAATCTACCTGACATCTTTGCCTCACGCCCCAGTTACTGAAGCTCACATTCTCCGAGCACAGCCTTTCTGATTTCTCTCATCCTCTTATTTATTTTCTTTTGTGTTCAATAGATCGAGTTGCCATTGTGCACCAGTCTGCGTCCTACGTGTTCCTGTCCTTTTGTCCTTGTCTTTTTGTGCACTTTTTTTCAAGTTGGTCCATGATATTTTTTATCATATATTCTAATCTGTGTTTTCGTCTTTATACTTACTGCAGCTTTTCCCAATTTGACGTTGGCATTCACTTTCGCCATCCTGATGTGAGTGACCTGAGACGACACAGAATGTCAGTCTTCTCTGCTGAAGTCCTGGCTTCATGGAAGACTGCCAAGACTGTTCATGGTAAGGTGCTCTATATATTGAGCAATATAATAGCAACTTATTGCTGCTAGGATTGTTTTTAACACAGACAGTATTTATGGGCTGGCCTTTAGCAGTTCTGATGCCACTCACGTGGAATGAAAGCCTGTAAGGGAATTGCGCATTTCATTCGTAAGCGGAATTATGAGTTTACAACAGTAGTGCGTTGCGTTGCCTTGCGTTGGGGGATCGGTGGCCGACTGGGCTAGCGCACACCAACTCGGAGCATGTGGAGCGAAAGCTTGCGCTGCAGAACGCAAGGATCCTGGGTTCAATCTCCACCCCTGCCCATTTTGATCTGGATGAGCATCGTACCGGCGTGCGATCATGTATCACTACTGCGTGGTGCAGGTTGAAGACCCCAGGCTAGCAGTCATACTGCACTGGCTAAATTGCTCATCTACAGCGAGCAACTCATCACAACTTTGAAATGGCTGACCAACTACACGCTGTATAAATATCCACAGAACCCCAACAGAAGTGCGTCACTACTAGCATCCAGTATTGCTGTGTGTGTTGTATTTGTATTTTGTATTTGTTTATTTAGTGTTCCCAATAATGGCTGAAGCCTTCCCATTGGTGCGCTTGTTAGTAGCAACACACCAACACGAACGAACGGCGAGAGTGGTGAACAGTGCCACTCTTGCCGCTCGCCACCGCGCCGACTGGTTTTCGGAGAACTTTGCAGTATTGGTCTCTGTGGTATTTGGTCATATATCGCACATGGACACAACCAGGGCGCTGTACCTACAATTCAACACTTGCAAGACTTGCGTGAATACACCCTGTAGGTGCTTGCACTTTCAGAGTCATTTTAATGTTGCAGAAATGATAGAATGGATGCTTGGGCGAGTTGGTGAACCGTATTCTACGGTGACAGCGCAGAGAAACAATCGCACTCCAGATACTCGGGAAGACAAGCACACGTGCTGAACTTAAAACTTTCGTGTATTCGACTACTTTGTTCTTCTCTTCAACGTCTGGATTGACTTTTCAGAACGTGATAAGGAGAAGAAATAGCACAAAATACAAGAAAAAAGCGAAGAACAGCACAAAAAAAAAGAAACGAAAACAAAAAAAAAAAAACTAAAATAGGAAGCCTTTACAAGTCATCCCTCTCCCTCACTGCTATCCTTAAGATAGAAATTGGTGCTTTTTGGTCGACAGCACTATAGAAGGACTACTTACACACTTGTTCTTCAGATGCTCTATTCTTTGCGCTTCCATTATTTCTCTTGTCAATGTGTCTCGACTCTTACCTATTACGGAACAAGTTTCAAAATGTGCTACACAACCACAGTCCGGACAGTGGGTTCCCAAATGTCCAGCGGCGACTCAGTGGGTGTTATAAAAATGCTCCTTTAAACAATGATTTAAACACCTGCCAGTCTGGTCTACATAAGTGGTGTGGTAAGGAGCATGTAGGCCAGACTGGCGGGTGTTTGAATGATTGTTTAAGGGAGCATTTTTATAATACCCATCGAGTTGTCGCTGGACATTTGGGAATCTACTGTCCGGATTGTGGTTGTGTAGCACATTTTGAAACTTGTTCCGTAATAGATAGGGTTTGAGACACACTGACAAGAGAAATAATGAAAGCGCAAAGAATAGAGCATCTGAAGGACAAGTGTGCAAGTAGTCCTTCTATAGCGCTGTCGACCAAAGAGCTCCAATTTCTATCTAAACGATAGCGGTGAGGGAGAGGGATGAATTGTAAGGGTTTTCTTTTTCGTTTTTTACTTTTTTCTTTTGTCTTTTCCTTTTCTCTTCTCTTGTCTTTCGCTTTTTTTCTTGTATTTTGTGCTATTTCTTCTGCTTATCACGATCTGGAATGTCAACCTAGACGTTGAAGAGAAGAATGAAGTAGTCGAATAAACAAGTGTTATAAGTTCAGCGCGTGTGCTTGTCTTTTTGAGTATCTGGTGTGTGATTGTTTCCCTGCACTGTCTCCGTAGATTATGCAAAAATGAATAATGACATTGGCATATTTGTCGTGCCAAAGCCTGTCACACTTGTTCCGAACTCTGATCTCCACGAGATCACAATACCATTGTTTATGTTGTAGTGGCACGGCAGAGTCTATACTTGTTTTGCTCCAGTCTTTGTAAGGGGGACGCTGTAATCCGATTCTACTCAATTATGGTGTACTAGATAGCACTATATTTGCAGAGCTAGTCTTCGGTTTTTGTAGTTCCATCGAAATATATTTCAGCTTTTAAGTTACTTGTTATTTAGCATGTAAATTTACAAGCTTATCTAGATTGAAGGCAGCAAATATTTTGCCAGCACTCATGGTACGTGTTTGAAGTATATTGCGTTAACATAATTGACCCAACCTTTGATTTTTATTTGTCAGTGCCTCAAGCGAATTGTGCATGCTGGGATTGCTTTTGTTTGGTTGTTTCACATGATCTACAGCACATTTTTCACCTTTCTACTGAGTGCAGCCCTCGCCGAACAGAAGCTAGCATCGACTAGGCCAAGGTTCCAGTCCATGGCAGTCTGCAAAGGTTGTTGATGGTAAGCTGCCTTATATATACAGCTGTGTAAGAGCAGCTTGTCCTGGGTGACAATTTAAAATGCATTTTTATGTTTTAGAAAGTGAAATTTGCATGGGCATACTTGCAATGTGAAACCTTACCAAGCCTGTTCTGAACTTTTATCCTCTTGAGATTTCAATACAGCCGTTTGTGCTGCACACACACTGGCTACTTCGGCCAGGTAGAGACTTGATACATATGAAGGTAGACGGGTGAGTATCAACTGCTCAGTGCTGTCCATGGTGACGTTCTCTCCTTATCAGACGACTTACCACACTTGGTTCGCAAGGCATTTGAAAAGGAGAGCAAGTCAGCTGCTGCATGATGCTCCCAGTACTGGGCAGTCGATGATTGCTTGTTCACCTTCGTATAGATCACGACTGTACTTCAAGCTTGGCAAGTGTGACACCTATCTGATTCAGCCTAGCAGTGGTGTGCTGAGCGGTATGTGTAGAGCTATTTGACTTGTGTACAGACAGTGGCTGTGCAGTATAAAACAGACCCAATTGGGAACTTTAATGCAACCTTCTGTAGTCCCATTGATGATATGATTATGATTACACAACGTTTTATGGCGCAAAGAAAAAAATAACGCGATATAATCGGTTTTCTAGACTGCCTGTGCGACCTTCAAGCTTGTCTTTTTACGTTCTGCGCAGTGAAATGCCCTCTATAAGCAATATTTAGGGAATCCTTGAGCTATATGCTGAAAGGAGTGAAAGCAGCAGTCCCGGCCGCATTCTCCCCTCTTCTGTATACTGTGCAAATGCAGACGGACGCGCACTTCGGATGCTTTAAACCTAAGGGCCCGTCATAAAGCACACGGCTTAATAAGCATCAATTATTGTGAAGTGTTCGCGGATTTGGCTTTTAAATGTCATGCACATAGGAAGCACAATGGTGGTGTAAAGTACGCCGACATCGTAATGGTGCACTTTAAGTAGGGTGACCAGACGTCCCGTTTTGGCCGGGACAGTCCCGTTTTTGAGGTCCGCTTCTGCCGTCCCGTCTTTTTGTACCAATGAAGAACCATGTCCCGTTTTTTGTCCCAATAAAGAACCATGTGAGTTAAAGCGAACCGCAACTATGTCTACTCGTTACAAGTATATTTTACAAAAATTACCGTAGGTACTTACAAAAATTTACCAAGAGAGTAAGATTTAGAACTGTTCTTGCCCACAAACACTCATTCTCTCGCGAAGACGCGAGTGTAGAAATATTTCTTGAGCTACCGGATATAGCACTGATGTGTGATTGAACTTCACATATATATGTGGGAAGACTTTTACAACCGAGTCTTGCCGGATAAAGTCCTGCTTAGGAAACTTCGGTTGTCGGCAAAATACTCCCACACCAACAATGGACCCGAAGCAGGACCTTCCAAATGAGTGCATGCAACTGAACCGTGAGTGTGACTGTTCCCTAGGCCCTGAGGCATTAGTGCAATATGGTAACGTTTTGAAATAAGAGCAGTTCTTTCATTAATTTTTTTCGACCAATCTATATCTCTCACTGGCTGGGATGTCCCGTTTTCTACCTTGAGGAATAGGGTCACCCTAACTTTAAGGTTATATTATACAGGGTATGTTCAGCGAAATGCGGGCCAAATCGTTTGTGCCAAAACTATACATCGCACAAAAAAAAGTCTTGTGTTGTTTTGGTCCTGAGCCAGGGGCCTATTTAGAAAAATTATTACAAAGCAATGTTGCTAATAATATGTATGTGGGCTGATTCTTGTGTTTATTTTTTCTTCCAATTACAGCATACACGGAGGGTATCTCCAAGGAGGAGGAGTGGATCCCCGCCCCTGCCCGTTTCGATCTGGATGAGCATCGTACCGGCGTGCGGTTGTGTATCACTACTGCGTGGTGCGCGTTAAAGACCTCAGGCTAGCGGTTGTACCGCGCTGGCTAAATTACTCATCTACAGCTGAGACAGCAGACGCCCACTGAGGCAAACTAACATCCGACTGTATAAACATACACACAATTTTTTCTTTTTTTTTGAGAAGGAGTGGGATTATGCAGAGAGGCTAGTGGGTTTTTCTATGGGTACGAAGCTGTCCGAAGTAAGGTCAGAATGGAAAAAGCACCACCAAGTTCCGCCTGGTCCCAAACAGCCACGATAATGAACACGGAATTCAGAAAAATAGTAATACGAAGGACTTACGCAGGCAGCCACACTTTTTGAGTTCGCAATGACATTTGATTATGATCACAAATATTCCTGCTTTGCTCAAGGTCGCCTAGTTTACACACCATATTGGTGATCTTTAGCGCAGCAGGAATATTTTTTATCAGAATTAAACGTCATTGTTAACTGAACAAATGTGGCTGTCTGTCTAAGTCCTTCGTGTTTTTATTCTTTTTACTTCTGTGTTCATTATTTCATTTTTTTTCTCATGATTTAGTCCTTTGTGTTTTTGTTTCTTATGTGTTCATTATGTTATTTTTAATTTTTATGAGGTTTTAGTTAAATATATGATGCCCTCGTCATTTTCTAGTCCGGGAAACAGTGGTGACCTCGTCGTGTTCAAGGAGCAGTAATGACCTTTTCATCTTTTATTGCTTCCGGCGAACAACGGTGTCTGTGTGCGTGTGTGTGTGCGGCGTGTTAATCACACGGGATGATTTGGCGACCGAACGGAAAGACAAGGCCAGCGAGGAGCGACTGGGGGACTTTGAACATCACACGGTGCAAGGAAGGACTTCAACGACGAGGCTAGCAAGCAAGCCCTTGTCAAAACTGCTGTGCTCGACCGGAGAGTTGAATCAGAACTGTGACTCTGTGAGTAGGAATCAATGACTTTGGAACTTTCGTATAGTTTACAGCTTAATTGTTGCCTTCCGTTTGTTTTATTTTAATAGGTGTGTTTGTGCTATTACATTTTTAGTCTATTTTAATGGTTGTCCGTGCTATATTACAGTTTTGTTTCTTATCATTTTTTCTTGAACGGGGGAAGTACTTGTTTAGAGTTTTGGCGCTTTTATGTATAAAACTTTTTTTGCAAACCATATTCTCGGTCTGCTCCCTCGACAACCAATCCCGCCAAAGGGCTGTGACTTTCCGACGTCGAATGATATGTTACAATGTTTCCTAACTAGCGATCGCCTGCATTCTATCTTTGTAGCATACATATTTGTCAAAATGACAAATTCCGATCCAGGCCAATAAAGATTAGTCAGTGGCCTATTCTGTAGATATACCTACGTAAACTCTTTTGGCAGTGTGGGATAGCAATAAAATGTATATTTTGTGGATATTCATAGAAATGCATTATATGATCCCATGTCTGGACCTGGAAAGTATGGTACCTGCCCCATGGCAATAATTTTCATGTGAAACTAGAAGGAGCATCACTTGAAAATTGCTTTATATGGGGTGGGTACCCTATTTGCCAGGCCCAAACACGGGATCATATAAAGCAGTCTATATATGCTATATAAGGAATTGGGCAGATATGGGTATATAAGGAATTGGGCAGATATGACTATATCCATCCAGATACGGCCTGATTATGCATATCGGGCCATATCTGCCCAATTCCTTATATATTCATATCTGTATTTTTTAATATAAGTCCATATATGACATTTTTGTAAGGGTTGCTTCACTTCTTTGTCCCACCAGCTTTTTGGTCTATGTCTTCGCTTCCCCTTTCGTCTACTCTGAACTTTGTCTAGTTCCAGAACAAAAAGCCCAGTTAGGCTCTCGTAGGTCCAATCTGTATACCGTTGCCCTGAAACTGCTTCCTCTATTCTTTCAGCAACTATTTCCAACTCTTTGTCGCTGCAGAAAGTCTGCTTTGAATTATGTTGTCTAGTTTCAGCATTTACTTCTCTGGCAAAATTCAGCTTAATACGTTTGTGATCACTACCAAGACTTTTGGAACCTTCTTCATCTATTTTCATTACTTGTAACTTACCATATATTTTGTGTGACATAAGTACGTAATCTATAGTTGAATGTAGATTGCCAGTTTCCCACGTTATGTGCCCGTCACACTTCTGACTGGTATTACATAAAACTAAGTCATGCTTTTCCACCAGTTCTAGTAATATGCTTCCAGTTGAGTCCGTATACCCATCCAGACCCTCGACATGGGCATTCATGTCTCCCATAATAATTATTTCAGAGCTTTCCCCTCGCTCACTAATGTCTCTTGATATGTAATCAATCATTTTTCTGTTTTCCTCTTTAGCACCTTTCCCTGTTCATAAGTAAACAACTCCAAGGAGTGTTGATTCCCCAGCGACTTTTCCTTTCAGCCACAAGTGTTCGGCGCACCCCTTTCTGATCCTTTGAAAGTTCATGTTCTTCTTAATAAATGCTCCAATTCCACCTCCCTTCCTCGTTCCATCCGTTTTGTTGCATTCTTCCCACACATAGTCAGGGTTGCAAGGTGGTTGCTCCATGTCTCTGAGATGTGTTTCCACAAACCCATACACCACTAAATCCTCCTTTCTTAGTTGCTCCTCTACCTCTTCCCATTTTAACCTATTTCTACCACCCTGCATGTTAATATATCCAATGTCTGATTGTGTTGTTTGTTTATACCTGTTCTTACGTTTTCTCCTCTTTTTATCCCTGGGTGCCTCTCCTGACTTTGTTGGGTTTTCAGTTACTTCAGTACCCCCAGGGCCCTCGGTCCCCCCAAAAAAGCAGTCACCGTGCGGCCCATCCTATCCCCCACCCTGTAACCCGTGGCCTCACTGTAGTGAATGCCATCTGCAAAAGGGCGGGAGCCAGCCTCGTACACTTCCCTGTTTACTTCCATTACGTCGTACCGAAGCTCTCGACTCATACCCTTAATTACTCTGTTGGCTTCGACAACCCTCCTCTCCGTTACCCCGGACTGCCCCCGAACTTCTGGAATGGTGCACACAACCACGTGCACATTCTCAGACACGTCCCTCAGCTTACGCATTCCCACGTTTAGCTGCTTTCCGAGGTTATGGCTCCTACCCTTGAGGACATCATTAAGCCCTGCATGAACAATTACTAGGTTCCTTCCCTCCCGGTTATCCCACACCCCCTCACGTGCTGCGGTTATAGCATCCACCATACACTTCCCTGGCTGGACCTCTACGGTTACCCTCTGGTCTCCCTTCACCCTGTTCAGTACACCCCTCTTAACCCGTGCTACGTTAGAGCTCCCCACTACCAGTACCCTAGATGTGGCGACGCCCCCTCAAGCGCCACCTTGTAGAAGTATCACCAACTATAATCTCAACTTGACATAGCGACAGTGCGATTAGTCGCGCTACTGCGACATCTTGTGGGAATATTAGCAAGTGCACTAGACATGTCGTCATCCATCGGCATGTCCCCACACTTTTCCCCCGATTGGGGCGACATCTTGTGGGAATAACATCAACTGCACTTCCACACTTTACCACGTGTCAACGTTACTAAAACCCTCAGTTGGGAAACTCACCCTTGAAACCTGGGCCGCTGGCGTCCACCCAGACCGAGCTAAATACGATAACAGTGCCACCCTTTAGCGACAAGTCGAAACATGAAAGTTGTTTTACATAGCTACTGCGAGATGGCCCTGCGAGATGGCGCCACCGGCCCTTGCCCGACTCGACGTGCAGCCGTGCGGTTCCCGGAGTGGACGCTGCGGGAGAAATGGCGGCGTTGCGATCGCCATTAGCTCGGTTCTCGAGTACGGATCGGAGCCACTTATTTAAAGCAGGCTCTATGGCAGTTTCCCAACTGAGTGGTTCTAGGAACGTTGCCACGTGTTAACGCACATCCCACGATTGTAGATAAATGTCTAAACGCGAAATTGCAAATTGCAAGTTTGGCGTAGTGGATAGCGCGAGGGTCTACTGAACGAAAGGTCGCTGGTTCGAAACCGGCCGAGCTGTAATTCCTTTTAAAAGCCTTTTAAAAAAAGTCTTTTTCCGAGGAATTGAAGTTCACACGTGTCACTTGATATGACGTCACCGACGTGTGCGACTAGCCATGGGCGATGATTGGCCGATGATCAACAATCGGCTGATGGTCGATCATCGGTCGATTGTAAATTTATCGATTATCGAAAATCTGATATCTAGAAAGATTAACTAATTTGTCGCTCCCACGTGACGTATGAGCGAACTCTGACATCATCATCATGTGACCTCTGGCGAGTGACTCCGGTCCCGAAATTTGGGGCCTTGGGCGTGGGAACATGACGTACCCGGATATCCATATGATACACGATGGATCAGATAACAATCAACACGTGTTTCCGATATCGGAAACACATGTCTGATCGTTATCTGTTCCGTCGTGTATCATAAATAATATACTACTTGAAGTCGGCCTTAATTCCGCTAAGGAGGTCATAGCGAGTGTTTGGCCAATCACGGAAATAAAACCACAGCGACGACGCTTTTGGCGTCGCACGTCGACAAATGCTGTAAGCGACTTAATTTTCGCGGGCTCAAATTTTCGCGAATCAGGCCAAAGCTGAAAATTTGAAATTATTCGCGGGTTCTAATTTTCGCGAATCGAGTGTAACTTCCGTAGCGTTCACATATTGTCCGAATTGTTCGCGGGACGTTTTTTTCGCGAATTGTAGGTGATTCGCAAAATTCGCGAAAATTAGGTCCTCGCGAAAATTTAGTCGTTTACAGTAATTTGTTCGCGATCGGTCACGCCAAGCCCAGGCAACTTCATTCTGGAACATTCTCGAGCCGGGAATCGAGGACGTGTTGTTTTACCATCTTAAAGAAGGGGCGCATCATGTTGAGCCGCTTTTCTGTCGGGAACAGGCAGGTGATCCGCTTCATCTGCAGCCCTGCATCAGCCACAAAAATGTGGTTTTATGCGCAAACAGCTTTCACAAATAGGCGTGACGATCGAAAAATTACGCCTTCTCTGTTACCAATATGTATGTGACTGCACTTCATTCCCCCTCAACCCCGACGAGAATTTTATAAGCGAGCGCGTTTCCACACGTGAGCTATGGACGGCACTGCGCACGCGCAGAAGCCTTCGGAGCACCAACGCTGTGCGCGCACGCTGTTCCACAGGTGGCGCAGCCACGTGGCGTCAGAGGAATTCGTCGGTCTGAGCACGCGGTGACCCAGAACGTGCAAGTGTGGCCCAGAAGAGAGAAAAAAAATGTTCAGCGACGAATCGGTCAGGCCAATCATGCATAGTGAATTCGGCGTGATCTTACGCTTTTTAACTGCGACTGATTGCGTCGTTTAGCCGGGGATGACAGGAAGAGCGCCGTGATGACGCGCTTTTGGCGCTGCTCGATCCACCGGACCGTAGCATTGGCTGCGGGCGGTGTGACGTCAGCTGACGTCACAGCGAGGGTAGCTCGCGTGGAATGAAGAAATTTCATCCACTCCTGCGTGACTACGGGATTGCTTGCTCACGATACGTGGAGCAGCCGACAGGAGTTCGCGCGGTTAGGCCACTATTGTAGTAGGCTGGATCGAGGCTTGCCTTGCTGGGGTCGCCTGGCACCATCCACCGGCAGCCATCACTTGACACCAGCTAATGCGTGGGGCTCTTTGGGAAAAACGAGAGAAAAGTGCCGTTTCCCTCGTTTCTAAGTTGTTCTCGGCAGAGAAACCTTTTGGCTGGTTTTTGTCCAATAGCTTGTGCACAAACATTAAAACTGACAGCCCTCGCACTCTCTCTAAAAAAAGGGGTATATCCTTACACCTCTTTGTCCCTATAAGACACCCCAAAACTTCAGGTCGACCTACAGCGCGCAGAAGTCGAAGCAACGATAGCAACTTTCACGAGCGGCTGGATAGCCGAGTGGTACAACTTATTAAAATAGCTAATGTACGTGGTACTCACTACACAAGAAATAATCCGGGTTTTCTTGACCCTACCGCAAAACCTCTTTTTTCTTTTTTTTTGTAGTCTCTGATATGCACTCTAGCTGTTTAATAAGTTATATCCCACCGTTATCAAGCCCCTCGCAGAAGTTGGAGCCGTCTGTTCGGCGCCAGTGCGCTTTACGTCGAACTGCAGTTTTGTGGTGCATTATACAAAAGGGTGTAAGAAAACACCCTTCTTTTTTTTTTTTTTTTTTTTTCTTAGAGTGCAGTTCAGCTAGATAAATGTTTTGTGGCCGAGAGTGACTCCGCTGGGCAAAAAATGTAGTGCAGCTCAATGAGACGAGAGTTACCTAGAGCTACCGCGGAGTCGGTGGTGGTTTCTATGAGTTGGGTTCAGGAGACGACAAGGTTGAAGGCTTTGCTACGCGGAATTCGCTCACTCTCGGAAAGCCGCTGTCAACATGGAACATTTTCGGCATTCTTCAACTTCTGGGCTTCCCCGAGGACGGCCTTATTGACGGCAAGTTACTTCGTTTACTCCATTACAAGAGCAAGATTAGCTGCTCAGCCGTGGGTGCTCCTGTACGTTTGACTTTTTCTATTCGGCGTTCGTACGCTTGGCAAATACCGAAACACCCGATATAATTATTGCAGCAGCGTATACAAGCTTCAATATTTCTACTTGTGTGTGTTTCTACCATAGACTCGCGGGTATTGCCTGGTGTCAAGTAAAGCCCGCCGGTGGTGCCACCGACGGGCTCGTGGCCCGCGATCCAGCCTATTACAGTAGAGATAAGTGGGTTAGGCCTAGGAAAAACAGACGCCCAGCCATCCGTACATCCTACTCGGCGAGTTCCGTTGTGACTGTCCTGTGGTAAGAAAAAATATACAAGTCTGGGAGCATGCGTGGACTCCAAACGGGTTAATGAAACCATCAGACGGGAGCACTATCAGCTGCCGCGTAGACAAGGGTCGGAACTAGGTGAAGCGAAATGATTTTCTACCTTACACGCCAACGCAGGTCTTCATCAGATGCCACTAGACGAAGAGACATTAAAAAAAAATGTACGCTGTACACCGTTTAACCGGTGCCTTCACTCGCGTCTTCTTTCCGACAGCTCATCGCCGCCCCAAGTTTAAGAGAGAAAAACATTGACCGCATGTCCACGTGGTGAATGATGTTGATTGGGGCGAAGCTCTGGTGGTGCTGATGATACTGATTTTATTGTTCATAGGTAGTGCTGATGGTGCTGATTTTCTTTTTATTGCTCATAGGAAGCGCTGAGTTCCGAGTTGCGTTTCGACTTCATCATTACTGCTTTATGGTCGGTGAAATACAGAGCCTGTGGTTCTTCTAGCGCATCAGCTTGGATCCGCTAGAAGCCGTGGGAACGCATCTCCACCGCTCAAGTCTACGGTCCATGTCAGAAAGAGAATGTGTGGTATGGAACGTGCTTATATACGCATTTGAGCATTTGACCGCTGCGCCCTCTCGACTATAAACGTTGAGCCAATGCATGCAAAGTTTAACGCGATTATATACGCATTTGATCGCAGCGCCCTCTCCTGTATAGACGTTGAGCGGCTACATGCAACGTTTCATCCATGACAGAAACCCCAGCTGTTGAGTTACTACCACATCTCAGAGCCCCCTACTCGTCCCGCAGTTGTGGCCGAGTGGTTAAGGCGATGGACTAGAAATCCATTGGGGTCTCCCCACACAGGTTCGAATCCTGTCGACTGCGCCAACATTTTTTCTTTTTTGTGTGAGCACGGACGGACGGACGGACGGACAAGGCTAGACCCTAAGGAGCTTCGCCCCTAAAAAAAAAAAAAAACGCAATATTTGACGATATTGTAATTTGCTGCCCCACACAACAGGAACCTGACACCCGATTAAGGGCGATGCTGCGAGTAGCTCAGCAAGCCGGATTGACGTTCAATGCAAAAACAAATCAAACTCTATCAAGCAGAAGTTCCTTTTCTGGGTGGCACTATTAGTTGCAAATGCATCAAGCCCTGCCTAGCTCTAATCAGCAGTTTATGGAACACGGTCACGCCCGAAGACAAAAAGGCGGTCCAGCGTCTTTAAGGCATGATTTATTACTTTAAAAAGTACTTTCCTCACCTCGCTGAAAACACAGAAGTAGTGAGGAAGTTGACAAAAAAGGACGTTATATTTGAATGACTTCCAACTTGCCAAAACGATTTGAAAGATTGAAAACTTCGTTGTCACAGCACCGAGAGCTGACAATTTTTGAGCTAACCAAGTCCACGAAGGCGTCTTCGGATGCCTCCAGATTTTGAATACGCTCGGTACTGCTCCACTGTAACGGCAACGACTGGTTACCAATTGCTTACGCTTCCCGAGTACTGGGAGATGCCGGGTCCCGATATTCTCAAATTGAAAGAAGCCCCCGCCGGAACTTTTGGCGGTGAGAAATTTCACTCATTTGTCTATGGCATCAAGTTTACAGCCGAAACGGATCACAAGCCGCTGATTCAAATCGCCAGCAAGGCGTTAGTAGACATCCTACTCAGAATTTAACGGGTTTTTTGGGGTTTTTTTCGTCCATTAAGATACGACCTTGACCTCCAGTTTGCGGCCATTCCTCTGATAATGCAATCGTTAATTTATTTCCTCTGCTTCCCTGTGTTTCGCGCTGTTTTTCATCATGAGCGTTTACCAGCTAGCCCAACTGTCCATTCTTGTAATGATTAATCGCATAGGGAGCTTTCGGTGTGACATCATCGAGACCTGCCCAGGCAACACGCCAGAAATACACTTAACTTAACCAACGTTTAGCAATCTTAGGGGCCTAACTTCGGTGTAATAAGGTTTTGTTCCAAAGCGTTAGTTAGTATCAAAGTACTTTTCTTTGGCTTTTCTATGGTTTTTGCTCTGGTTAGCCCTATAATTACCGAAGAGCCAGGCATAAACTAAAATAAACCAAGTAATTAAGGCCCAAAGTTGCCAGGATAAAACCCAACAACAAGAAGTGAAGCCTAATTATGGCATTTCCTCGAAAAAAGGGTCCAAAGAAGCCATGTGGCAACCAAACATGGAAGTGGCCAGCGGTGTGAATGTATCATTTTTTTGTGTGTGTCTATTTTGGTATATTTTGTTCAGCTTGCCACTTTCACAGGCAACCAAACAACCAGGCAGTGAAGCCTAACTTTAGCACTTGTGTGGTAATTTACGGCCAAAATGCCAGTCTCTGGCCCAAGCACATGAAGTTTGGTTATAACTTGGTTCAAGGGGCTTACAGGGCCCTAAGCTGCCAGATAAAAAAAAAAAAAAAATGTCCCAAAGAATTATGGCTGGACGTCGAACAAAAGTTTTAAGCCACTTAATTTCTACTATTTAATCGATTAATAAAAAATAATCAGTTCTGTTAATTTTCAGGCATATCTGAAAACATACCATATGTTCATGTTAATTTTTGGTCTGTTATTTTTGGTAAAATGTACATTCTTATTTGAAACTTTACGCTGTATCGCACTTGGATAAAAATAACAGAAACAAAACACGGGCAAGCAGTTTCAATCATCAAATAATTTTAGATTCATATTTACACCTTATAATCACTGTATGACGAACAGAGAGAATATTGGGTATTTTACTGCGTAATAAAGCACTGGTATAATTCTTAAAATACATAAACGAGCAACAAGTAGTGAAGCAGGCATTTCTAATTTCACCTCGAAATGCGCCACTCAAAACCTGCACGATAAAACGGTTAATACAATTGACCACGATGAACAGATTAATCGAATAATCGGGAGGTTAATCGATCGATTACCTAGCTCTACAAAGAACTCTACTGCTTGGGTGCTCACCCAGAGTCCTGCAGTATTGAAGAACGTCCGACGACAGCACACATGGCGGACACAGCGACCGGACTCCGGTGGTGGAACCCACGAATTCGGCCACCCGGTCTCGTAGCGCCTTGGAGCACATGCTGAGCACTCCCAGGGAGCACACTGAACACCACATAAAATCAAAATAACAAACGTTTGCGGGTGTTTTTTTTTTTTTTTTTTTGCGAAAATTTGCACGCTTAGAGTTTCTCGGCAAAACCGCCTGTGCTCTGCCGCACAGGCAGTAATATTTATTTATTTACTCATTATTTTATTTATGCAGTTACAGCAAACGCCCTTTTTGGGCTTAGTTTAGGATGGCAGAAAGGAAAGCTGAAACACTTGTTGAAAAAAAAACGAGTCAGAGGTGAATTCTGGCGTATTTTTATCCCACTGAATATCACGTTCATTTTCCCCGAACATGTACCTAAACGCGAGGAAACACTTAAAACCTCCGACCAGTCGTGACGTCATACTAGGATCTTCGGGCCGCCAAGCGCGTGCCGCACGTGTGGGCAGCGCGTGCAATTGCAAGCTTGACAGGTATATTTTTCCGCACTGTCCCCAGCCGTGACGTCTCTTTCTGACCTTTTTGAAAATAGCGAGAGTGCGCGTGCATAGCTTGGACAGGCGCCGAAGATGCGCGAGAGCAAATTTGATTCCGAAACCTCCTAGTGTGACGTCACGCCCCAGAAAGGAGGGGCTTCGGCGGTACTTTAAAAATTAATTCATGCAGCCTCCGTGCACCGAGTTGAAAAATAATCTCGACATTCGTGATCCTGGAGGTTGAATGAAGGCCATTGAAGCGTTTTTTCTTAAATACAGAACCGCTTCAGTTTCCCTTTAAGTACTGTGGAGACCGGTTATAAAGAATCCGGTTATAACGAAATAGCGGCTACAGCGAAGCGCTCACGATTTCCCGTTCCATTTTGCACTTCGTTAACCAAAGTTGGTTATACCAAAATAGCGGACATAGCGAAGTGATTTCGGATCCCGTTGAATTCGTTATAACCGGTCTCGACAGTAGTCAGAAAAGCAGTGATGTGATTGCTGCGCCAATTGCGCCAAGGGGCTAACCTTGCTACATCTTGCTACATTTTGCAAAATATGGGTAATCTGCGCCAAGCCTGGGCCAAAAAACCAATTTCGGTCGCCTTTTAAAACCGAAACTAAACTGAGTACCGTAATTGAGCATGCGTGTGTTATGTGGCGCAAGTGGCCGCCGGACACAAAATACCCTGCATCAGTTGTCTACCCGGTCTTGCATGGTCTTCCCGCCGTCTCGCGTTTCGCGCCCTCGTCGTCTCAGGGGTCTCGTCTCCTCGCGTCTTTTTTGAAAACATTTTCAACGATAGACGCGGGTGTGTGCGGACGCTCCTACGCTAGCATGCCGGGTACCAGCCATGCCGTCATGCTGTACAAAGGTTCTGCGCGGCAGGGGTTCTTTCTGAGACTCGCTCCTGAAAGCCACGGCCGCTGGAAAACTATATTTGGTCCCTGCCTTCCAGTCACCGTGACCGCGCGACGTCGGGTGTTGCCGTCCCCACGTCGCGCTGCAGATATGGCGCTTTCTAAAATAAAACTAAGTACCGCCGCATGTTCATCAACATTTTTGTTCTTGTTTAAATCATTAGTTACTACAAAAATAGCCCTTTAACTCAAACGCTGCTGTGTCAAAGTATGTATTACCTATAGGTTTTTTCTCGGTGGGCTTTCTTTCGAGAGGGACCCCGGTATACGTGAAAAATTGCCGCAAAAGAAAGTTAAAGAGAAGTGAGCTAAAGCAAAGAAGGCACTGTCTGCGCTGAACCCGCACACCGTGCTTGTTTGTTTTGAGTTCAGTCGTTGCACAAAACACTCCAAGAACCTTTTGGCATTGGCTCGCGATATCTTGCATCGATGCGCTCAGGTTCTTTCTTTCTTTCTTTCTTTCTTTCTGTCTGTCTGTCTGTCTGTCTGTCTGTCTGTCTGTCTGTCTGTGTGTGTGTGTGTGTGTGCGTGCGTGCGTGCGTGCGTGCGTGCGTGCGTGTGTGTGTGTGTGTGTGTGTGTGCGTGCGTGCGTGCGTGCGTGTGTTTGTGTGTGTGTGTGTGTGTGTGTGTGTGTGTGTGTGTGTGTGTGTGTGTGCGTGCGTGCGTGCGTGCGTGCGTGCGTGCGTGCGTGTGTGTGTGTGTGTGTGTGTGTGTGTGTGTGTGTGTGTGTGTGTGTGTGTGTGTGTGTGTGTGTGTGTGTGTGTGTGTGTGTGTGTGTGTGTGTTTAGCTTGTACCTTGTTTGCCGCCCTGGCAAGCACGCGCCGCTGGACTGTTTTTTGTCGTATGCTCGACAGTTACATTTTGCATACAATTCTTGGAATGAATCAGTTGGCGACGGAGCGGAGCGGCATGGTTTCGGTTTTGATCGAACAGCCGTTGTCTCCGCTAGCGCGACGAAGCACGCGCAACTGCAAGCCTGCCGAAGTTACCCTCACGTGCTTACGATCATGATTGCACGAAGAGGCACCATCCGGGATGTTGGCAATCCCTTGTTTTGCGTTTGCTTACTTTTGATGAAAATCTGGCACGTCGGAAACCAGTACAGTAAAAACACAAGCAGCGAGTTCCGTCACAAGACGTCACATCAGAACACAACAGAAAGTGCCCTTCGTTTTTACAGCGCTTAAAACAAATATTTTTATTTTTTTTTTAAATATCTGCTCCAAAAAACACTTTTGCTGCTCCGAAACACTGTCTTGGCTGCTCCAAAAGTCACTTTTGCTGCTCCAAAGCACTGTTGTGGCTGCTCCGAAATGGCCTAGGCCAATCACATCACTAGAAAAGGACTAAAAACCGGTGGTAGCGCTACGTAGCCGGTCGTCAGAAGAGTCACGAAAGGTTTAAAAACCGGTTGTAGCGCACACTTTTGTAACCAAACGCCAGTAGAGAGTTTTAGCAGACCGTGGTTTCAAGCCACGCTATTTCATGTAGCAGGAGCTCGCGCTGCGACTTCGATGCATGCTCTGAAGCGCGGGCCCGTAGCGGTAGAGTGCCTTTGAAAACGATCTACTAAAACTCCCTGGTGTCTGAACCGGCATTTATCGGACCTTAATGGCTCATGTGTCTTGCGCCTATGTATCTTGCACGTTACGTGAAGAAACAATCGCCAATGTCTGCTCGGAGAGTAACTCACTCATTTATTTTCTATACGCAATCGCCCTTTAACGGACACGCATCGTGAGACTCGAGTGGCGTGATATGAGTTCATCGCAACTGCGGCCACCTAACGGGCGCTGCGCGAGACTCGTATGCGCAGTTGACCTCAACGCATGCGGTGTAGTAGGCGACGCGTAGAAGTAGCTAACCTGGCTCTTTCGTCCCATGACAGCGAACAGGAGAGATTAGTGGGATATCAGGAGGAGGTGGTTGACAAGCTTTTGTTTTAGAGCGCAGCTCTTAGGCGCCCGTTTCCGGCTTGAGCGGCGTCGCCGTCGCCGTCGGCATAACCGCGCGGTGCATTATAAGAAATGTCCCATAATGCACCACGCTGGACCCTCGTGACGTCACGTGTGACATCACAAGTGTCCCGCGCGGTGCATTATGGGACATGGTTAAAAATTCGCGCACAAAGAGACGAGGACAAACGAGTAAGGCTCACAGAACACAGACAGGCGCGCACTCACAACTCTGGTATATTAAGTGAAGAAAAGAAAGATAAAGCATGACAGGGGACAACGGCACCAGGGGGGAAGCGGTTCAGTCAAGGTCAAATGTTCGCAAGAAGGCAACTTCTTTTTCCATCAAAGCTACCGACGGCTGACTAACGCAGCGATCGGCCAGGCTCCAGATGGTGAATGCCTCGAGCACCTCGCGCGTTTGTTTTTCTTTAAAGCGTCCAATGATTGATGTTTTTCTCCAAAGATGGTGTGCACGTACAGGTCTTACGATGCACCGAAAGGTGACCTCCTACAGTTGATGTTACAAAAAGTTTGTGCTCTCGTAGCCGGTCATTCAGACACCGTACGGTCTGACCAAACCTTACAACAAACTTGCCGCATTTATTTAGGGGCTGATAGTACTATGGGCACACCATACCTAATTGCCACTTGTTTTAGATTATGCGATATTTTGTGTAGATATGGCATACCCTTAAAAAAATGGCATATCTCGACTTATAAAAAAACATATATGGTTATATAAAAAATTAGCCATATCTGCCCATATAAAGCACATCACTTTATATAGGGCACATCTGGCCAGTTATGCCCAATTTTGTATGGGATCCGGTCAAAATAATCCCGGTCGAAAATGGTCCAGGACAAAATGGTCCCGGACAGAATGGTCCCAACTGCCATTCCGGACAAAATGGTCCCTGCGTGGCATTATTTATTTGCTGTTTGCAGGTTTTTTTTTTGTATTTTCTACTCTTGATGGATATTAGCAGCGGCTTGTGAGTCTGTGCACACAGCACGTGCAAGGGCTCCCTGCCGTGAACGACTTTTTGAGGGGTGTGGGTCATATGAATACATTGCGAAATCAATTTTTGATTTCTTTAATATACAATCTTCAGACAGAGCGATGCTGTTTCTGAAAAATAAAACACGGTGGTACGACAGGTTCATTTCAAGACACCACGTCAAGAACCTGTACTACGTGTATGATAATGATTTTCATTCCGAATATCGTCTTGAAGCTCGATAGCGCTAATTTGAAAACAAGTTCTGGCGTTAGAAAGATATTGGTTACACACGTGGAATATATTGGTAGAAATCAAGAACCTTTGAGAAATAGAGCTACATGGTATAGATAGAAGGGATTTAAAATTTGTTTCAAATGATTATAAAGAAAATGTTAATATTATCCTTGAACGTGTGAAAATAAAAGAACCAAACCATTTTGTCCTATTAAGAATGCTCAAAGTATTGATAAATTCACCTGGGACCATTTTGTCCGGGCTGGCACTTCGTACATTTTTGGCCGGGACCATTTTGTCCGGGACCCTTTTGTCCGGGACCATTTTGACCGGGACCATTCCGACCGGGACCATTTTGTCCTACACCCTTTCTTTATATATCCATATCTGGGTCTGCCAAATAGGGAAATATCTGCCTCCCATATAAGGCCAGATATGTCTCAATCAGATAAGGCAACCTATATATAAATTGTTGTTATCTACAAATTAGTAGGGATATGAAGTGAAAGACAAGTGCCAAAGGAAAGGAGGGGAACGACGTTTCGACCAAACGGTCTTCTTCGGGTAGAAGGGGAGATGACAGATCAGAATAAGAAAACCGTATATACAAGAGGCATAGGTAACCATCTCCCCTTCTACCTGAAGAAGACCCTTTGGTCGAAACATCGTTCCCCTCCTTTCCTTTGGCACTTGTCTTTCACTTCATATCCCTACTAATACACTAACAGTGACAGGCAGAACCCCACATCTTCGTTATCTACAAATATCTACCAAAGGTGACTTCTCATCTGTATAAGAAAAATACCAATTGGATATTGAGCATGTACCAACTTTTAGTAATTCCTACATGAGCTGCGTTTTCTGCCACTCCTGATTTCGCTCAACTTGGTTCCCAGGGAAAGCAGGATTGTCGATATTCGCGTAACCAATGTCGATGAAACGTTAATGTCGACGAAACGTGTATATACGAGAAGGTGGCCGTGGAATGTGTTATCACGAAAGCAGGAAGAATAAAAAAAATCAGTATTCTACCTGCAGTTGTGACATGATTTCAGACGGCCAATTGCAGGTGACTGCTGGTAGAATTTTGTGGAAATTATTCTCCCGGCTGCCAGGAAATACATACGGCCTAAATTTAGAGGTAAGCTGGAGGAGTACCTATAGGAAAACGATAAATTGTCGCGAAGTAGGTTGCAGCGCACTTACGTTGACGATACCGGACTTGATAAATAAATATATATATATATATATATATATATATATATATATATATATATATTACCAATAAATTTAAAATTATGTGTACACTGTTAGGTTCGCGTTTTTAAACTTCAACATTTTTTACGAAAGAGTTACACATAAAAGACACCACGGACAGCACATCTTCCGACTTTCAAAACACGATGAGTCGCCGACGCTCGCAAACGGAAGGTTGCGATGCCGCGCGAGCCGTTTTTGAAAGATGCTGCGTAGGGTACTCCGGGCGCAACGGCTTCGCAGCCGTTCGAAGGGAAAAGGATTCGCGACGACGAAGTAGCGTCTTGCATCTTCAGTAAGCTAACGGTTGGTGTTTCCCCGCTAAATTTAGCGGGGAAACATTAACAAAATTAGTTTCACTGCTAGATTTAGCAGAAAAATTGACGTCACGTGACATAAGCACCAATTCAATTTCCCGCTAAATTTAGCGGGGCGGTTGCACCGATGCCGACAGCGACGCCGACACCGCTTAACGCGGAAACGGGAGCCTAAGAGGTGCGCTCTAAAATCCAATTTTTGACTAGCTCGCTGTACGATCTTATGCACTTCGTCATATTGTTACTCGTCAAACATACAACCAAATTTCATTTGTCTTTCAATCTTCAAAATGAGCGATTGATTAATTTGTCCAAATATCTGGAATAACTTCACTTTAAGGATGTTAACAATAGTTAACCAATTACATGAGACTCATGCAATATAGATAAATCAACTGGTGTCTTGGCGAGTACATATGACTTCTTGCTTGCACGACCGAAACGGGACCTAATATCATTATCAGGGTATATATTTTACCCATATATGTCGTGAACGGGCTATATATGGCAGTATTTGAACTTTGATATGCGATATATTGCTGTATATGCGCGCATATAAGGCGATATATGGCCGTATTTACGCACTTCTATGGCCATGTATGGCAGTATATGCCCATTTATATGGCGATATCTGGCCATATCTGCTCTTATTTATGGCGGTATATTGTCATATCTGATTTTTTATATCATCATTAATGGCCATATATAAAATATATAGCCATATATAAAATATATCAGGGCCATACATGACATTTTCGTACGAATGAGCGAAAAAGAAGTTGCCTTGTTGGGAACATTTGTCCGTGACTGAACTACCCCCTGGTGCCGTTACCCCCTGTTTTTTTTAACAGCGAAAAGAAAAACAAAAAGGTTAGCCCGGAAACTTCCGGGGCTGGCTACTTTGCTTGGGAGAGGGAAGTGGGACGAAAAGGAAGGAGAGAGTTTTGGTTCTGAAGGGAGCACTCAATGAAGCACGACTCTGAATAAAGATCTTGTAGCGTATCGATAGGTATGAACACGCCCTATTGAAAATAAGTCTAAAGGGCCCTTCAAAACTTTTTAAAAGGTTTGAGGGGGCCTTCAAGAATTTTTAACGGGTTTGACGTACCCCTCAAGGGAGTCTAAAGGGCCCATCAAAACGTTTTGATGGGTTTGACGTACCCTTTAAGAAAGTCTAAAGGGCCCGTCAAAACCTTTTGAAAGGTCTAAGGGGGACTTCAAAGATTTCTTAAAAGGTTTGAATGACCCTTTAAGATTCCTTGATGCGTTCTGGGCCACATCAGAATCTTTCTTAAAGGGTTTGAAATGCCCTTTAGAAAGTTCTAAGAGGTTTTTTGAAATGTCTGTGGGGCCTTCAAACACACCCGTCAAACAATTACAAGCAACTCGCAGAAGTTTGTTGAAGTAAAGCCTGGTTCAGACAGTTGCGTTTGACAGCGTTTGACTGCGCCTGTGAGAAACCAGCACATCCCTGCTGCTTATATCGCGTGCCAAGATGATTCCTCGAATTGGATTCCACGCTTCATACAAAGCACAGATGTGCCGGTGACTCGCATTCGGTTCTCGGCGCAACGCAGTCAAACGCACTCAAACGCAAGTGTCTGAACCGGCCTTAAGAAAAACTGTAGCATGCCAGTTGTATTTGTATGCAATTTCTAATTCAACATTTTTAGTGCTTAAAATACTAGGCAAAAATTATGACTGCGTGTTGTAATGATGTGATCAATACGGCGACAAAAAGAGGAAGAAAATGAAAGGAGACAAGAATAAAAGGTGAGGAAAGAAAAGGAAGTCGAGGGGAACGAGGAGATTCAGGGCGAAAGCGGACGCATTTGGAAAAGCTTGGCTCCGGAATACGCCGGCAAAGCTGTCATCCATAGACGTCTGCCGACCTGTCCTCACCGTCAACTTTGAACGGCAAGTCTGGCTCAAGAGCGAACCGGCAAAGCCATCCCAACAACCGGTTGACTGGTCACCATCGGTACGCCGGCAGCTGGAGCCAAACGAGACCGGCTTCTACCACCAGCACTTTGGATGAACGCCCTTTTCTTTTATTTATTTTCTCATAAGTTTCCTTTTTTTTCTTTGCGGGGATTCAGAAAGTAGAACAACGGGGTGCAAATATATTTCTTTGATATCAAAAATCAGACGGACCTCTCAGTTTCCTTTCTTTTTACCATAAAGAACCTGACAATGGGGAGTTTTAGTAGATCGTTTTTAAAGGCCCGCTACCTATACGAGCGCGCGCTTCAGAGCATGCATCGAAGTGGCAGCGCGAGCTCCCGCTACGATTAGCGTGGCCTCAAAACACGATCTACTAAAACTCTCTAATAACTGGCGTCCGCGACAAGAACAGAATTACGAACATGGGTTGATCAGGAACGAGCTCGGCAAAGAGAGGACAGAGTGGCCGAACGAGAAGCTCTCTGACAGAAAGCGGAACTGGAGGAAAGAACGGAGAGAACGCTCCAGCTTAAGCTTAGGGTAATTGAGGCCGAGGGGTCGGCAAGTGACAGGCATGGTGCGGGCGGTGGTGAAGGACCCCAAGGAGTTACTGCGTCCCAGTACCTCAGTCCCCATAAGCTAATGCCGTCATTTGACGACCAAAGAGATGACTTGGATGCGTACCTTTGCCTTTGCACTTGATGAAGCCACATGCGCGTGTCAGTAGCCTTGACAGTGTTGTACACTAATTATGAATCGGAGTATAGAGAATTCAATTTCTGAGGGGCTAATGGGTCTAAAGGGTTGATGGATCTAAAGGGTTGTTGGGTCTAAAGGGTTTATGGGTCTAAAGGGTTGACGGGTCTAAAGGGTTGAAGGGTCTAAAGGGTTGACGGGTCTAAAGGGCTGACGGGTCTAAAGGGGTTTAAGGGCTAACAGGGTCCCATAACACATTGTGGGAAGCCTGGGGTTCCCTCTATTCCTATCTAGGCCTAGCTTCAAGCAGGCCGTGGGAGTCGTCGTCATCAATGGCGTCGGCCTCCCGGATACAAGGAACCACGAGGCCGAATTCCCCGAAGGGGCCGGCTTTCCCTTGCCCATTTTGGGTGAACGCGCCTTCCCCATACAAAAATGGTCTATGGTCGTCTATGAAAAATTATATGGCAGGCTATCACCCCCTATGGCCCTCTATGGTCGGCCATAGAAATCCATAAAAACAGCTACAGCCAGCTATAGAAAAATCATTGGCCCTGTGTCTAAAGACTGGGAACCAATAAATTTTCTTTACCCGCCTATAGAAAATTCTATGGCCACAAGTCTAAAGACTGGTAACCAATAAATTGTCTTCAACCGTCTATAGAACATTTTATGGCCCTGAGTCTAAACACTGGGAACCAATAAAATTTCTTTAGATGCCTATAGAAAATTATATGGCCCCATGTCTAAAGACAGCGAACCAATAAATATTCTTGACCCGCCTATAGAAAATTCTTTGGCCCCGTGTTTAAAGACTGGAAACCAATAAATTGACTTTATGCGTCTATAGAAAACTTTATGGCCCCGAATCTAAAGACTAAGAACCAATAAATGTTCTTTCCACGCCTATAGAAAATCAATACCGGCGCTTACTTTTTAGTAAAAACACTCCCCGTTAGAAAATTAAATCAATACTGAATTTCTGTAATGCCGTTGACAAACCATGACCCAAGATATGCTCTCTGCTGTTGCAACGAGTCGTGCAAACCAGTAATATTGTTTGTTTGAAAAATCCATTAGAATACTTGTGCAACAATTAAAATGAATTACTACCCCGCAAAAGTGAAAATAAATTACACTAGCGCCGAACACTGCAATTAAGCAATAGCTTGATTGCAATCTTCAGGAGCAGTGTACTGCATGTCATCACTGCATTGTCAAAGTGATTAATTAAACGTATTAAAAAGATAATTAATAAATTTTAGTTAATTAGCCTAATGATCTACATTTGTTTTTGTGAGGGTTTTGAATTAAGAGATGGGGCCTATTCCAAGATACAATTCAAATAATGTATTGAATACGAGTAATATTTGCTCCGCCTCTCCGTGTTTTTGAGACAAATAATGGGTCACCGGCAAAGTCGGATTCAAAAATTAGACTGCCATATATACAACGAGTGCGAATTTAGCATATATAGAAAAGCCCGGTGGCGCTGCGTTGTCGCTGTTGTATTGGGTAGTGTTGTTCTGTGTATTCTGTGTGTTCAGAGATGTATGTATCTACCATGTAGCGCTCACAATCAGGGAAACTTAAAGAAAAAATTTTTTTTTTAGAGTTTGCTGGGTAAAGAGAGCCATAGGGTAAGCCATAGAGAAGTCTTTAGCCAACCATTAGACAAGCTAAAGAGCGCTATGGCTGCACAGCGATAGGGCCATAGACAAAGCTAAAGAGGCCCATAAAGGCGACCGTAAAATATGCTAAAGACACCCATAGAAAATTCTTTAGCTAATTGGGCCAAATAGCTAAAGCCGACCATACAAAGAATTTTCTATAGCCGACCATAGGACATTTTTGTATGGGTCGGCACACCCTTGGGAGTGATTATGGACGCGTCCCGTTTTCGAGTGACCTTCTACCGGCCTCCCCGGGCGCGTCTATTTCCCGCAGGCTACATAAGCCGGCCATACCCTGTGGCCGGGGCTCTTGGTTAGGGGGGGGCTACGCTCGACGGAACACTCATCATTGTTTCGGCTCCCCCCTTTTTCCGTGATCCTGCCAGTTACGGCAGCGCGGACCTTCTCCTGGTGATCCTGCCAATCAAGGCAGCACCAATCTCATTTCTCTTTTGTTTTGCCTACGGGCGCAAAGCGTGTGGCGTAAGCCCAATAAACACGTTTCTACGGTATCCCTGTGTTTGGTGTGGTCTCCCGTCCACCGGAGCCTAACGGCAGTCACCGGACGGACCCGGCCGTAGCCGCCATAGCAGCGGCACTACGGAGTGGGGGTTGCCTCACAGCGATCAGCAAGGTAAGTCGAAACCCACTTTAATGCAACCGACGAGTTACGGAGTGGGCATTTGCCTCACTGAGGACTTTGGTGTAAACTAAAATCCCACAACATCAAGGCTGATGGGTTATTTTCAATAGGGCGAGAGTCTGTATTTACAATGTAAATAGTATTAGAGACGATCAATTAGCCTTATTTTGAAGAAATATTTCCAATGCATCTATAGCCTTTTGTTTAAGACGCGGAGTGTTCCACGAACCCAAGACCCTCTCTAAGCTAAAGGGCTTGCTGTCTGATTCTTGAATATTATTTATCAATATCTGCCTGTCTTCGTCGAAAAGCTCACATTCATAAAAGATATGACAGTTGTCCTCAGGCACGCCGCATTGCTGACAGTTAGGGCTGGTGACGAGACCGAATTTATGCCTTTGAATGTTTGTGTATGTGGCATTCAGGCGCAGGCGATGTAGAAGTGTTTCAAAATTACTTGGCAAATTATATGGAAGTGCATTGTGGAGGAAAGGATCAATCGCATAAAGCGGTTTGTAATATGCCGGTGATTGCCATTATTGTTGGAATTCCTGCTTTCCAAGTTGTCGAATAAGTGCTCGAGTGTCGCTTTTGGTAAATGGGACTACATCTGTTACTCCAGTCAGATGGCCTTGTACCGCCGCCTTATCTGCTGCTTCGTTTCCTTGTTGTCCCGAATGGCCTGGAACCAACTGGAACACTATGTCGTGTCCACGACTCTTAGCTGTGGCGTGGGTAGCCAAAATTTCGAGGATCAAACAAGGGCTGGAAGAATTCGCAGTAGAATGCTTCAGAGCCTGTAATGCAGCACGTGAGTCCGTAAAGATCACCCATTGGGTGGGAGCCATTTGATTTTCAATATGTTGTAGTGCTTGTTTTAGTCCGTAAAGTTCAGCAGTCGTTACGGAAACCCTGCGCAGTATCTTGAAAGCAAGAGTTTCACCCAACGTTGGTATTACCATTGCAGATGCCGATGTGTCAGCTTATACAGAGTCATCCGAGTATACGTGTATATGATTAGAATATGTGTTATAGATGTGGTTCATAACATGCTGTGTTATTACTGGTTGCGGCTGTACTTTTTTGTCAACAAGACCGGGTACAAGGAGATTAATTTGTGGAATTGAAAGCGTCCAGGGTGAGCATAATGGAGCTTCATGAAATACAGCTGATAGTAAGATTTTTGGATATAATAGTTTTATAGATTTACCAAACCTGGAGCATGGTCGCTTGTGAGTTAAGTTAAAAAGATGGTGATGCTTATGACGGACTTTGTATCAAAAATGTATACGAAGGGTTTCCTGCGTGCGCATGATGGATATAAGCAATGCCCTTGCTTCAGCAAGTATACCGGTTACTGATGTATTTCCAGGAACACCGAGAGAGGTTCTAATAGACTTGTTGATTTCTGCTTGGATACTTTTCGTGTTATGGCGAATTCCACAGGTCGTTTTGGAGCGCGCCGGGATTGACTTTTCTGGAGCGAGCCTATTTCACTGGGCGATCGGGATCGAGACGGACGTGTTCCACTGGTCGTTTTGGATTAGCTCCCGCTCCAGATCTCGATCTGGATCCGATGGCGAATTCCACTGGGCGTTTTGGAGCGCGCCGGGATCATTTGACCAGATCCGGAGTGGAGCGCGGTCGATTCGAAGACGTTTTCGCAATCGCGGCGCAAACACGTGTTCGACGCACGAGCGGCAAAGATGGCGCAGGAGCTCCTAGCAAATGGCGAATTCCACTGGTCGTTTTGGAGCGCGCCGGGATCGACTTTTCTGGAGCGAGCCTATTTCACTGGGCGATCGGGATCGAGACGGACGTGTTCCACTGGTCGTTTGGGATTAGCTCCCGCTCCAGATCTCGATCTGGATCCGAGAAAAGTCGCTCCCCCGATTTCGGCGGATTCAACCGGAAGCCAGCCGGGCCAGCCCTCGGCGCACACACGTGACTTCCTTTCTCGCGGGGCATCTCGCCTGATCTCGCCTCAGAAGAATTGGTAATGGCCGCTTGCTTACCCCTTGGCTCGACAGCCGGTTCGTTTTCCAGGAAGGAGAAGAGAAGAGAAGGTTTTGCCGCGCTACGGGCACTCCGGAAATCTTTGCTAGACGCTCCTGAGCCATTCCTGCCGCTCGTGCGTCGAACACGTGTTAGCGCCGCGATTGCGTAAACGTTGATGCTTGGAACTTGGAAACAGCCGCTACCAGACACCTGATTTGTTTTAAAAATACCCAGGACGTTTTGGGGGAATGAATCGATCACATAGCAGGCGGTAGACAAGTAGACAGCGTTGAAAAATATTTATTCCACCGATTGTTATGAAGGCCGATGGTGTCGGTGTCGCAATTTCGAAGCACTGTCAGTTCAGCTCAACACCACGTTACAAAAGACGCTTTGGGGTACTGCCGGTGCTAACGCAATTTTACAGTAGAAATAACAATTGCGTGAAAGAACCGGACAGAAACACTTCATACGGTGGCGTAAATTTCGAACATATATCAGCGATGTCTCTTTCCTCGGTTAGGGCTACTGCTTTGTCAGCGAATGAAGAACATTTCGATAAAATAAAGAGCGGAAAATACTCCCCGTGTCAAGTTTTCTAATCACAGTCACTGGTTGATGTCCTACCGTGGTAATTCCCGGCCCTTCGACCGCACTAGCACTTTGTAGAGTCACATTTCCAGCGATTCCGCGCCGCACACGAACGAAGGTAAACAATCAAGATGGCGGAGTGTTCCCCGTGTTGTCGTCGCCGTCAGCGCGGTGTGACAGGGTTGTCGGACAACAAATCGGGAAACACGGTTGCCGGGCGGCAGCAACGTGTTGCCCGACTGTTGTTGTTGCCGCGATTATACTTCGTCTCACCTTAGCATGGACTATTGTTAGCCGCGCATGCTAAAAGCGCGAGCTATAGACCTTTCCAATGTTTACAAATGCACAGCCCAGCGTGCGATCTCCACAGCTCAGCACGCGCGTGTGCGTCGCTCCGGAAAACGAGCAAAGCACGCGCCATACGCACGAACACTGGAAATGGCACCGGCCATACACTCTTTCTTGGAAAGGTCTATTCGCGACTCCAGCAAAACGGACGCCACCAAGCGGGAAAACCGGAAACCAGCCGGTCCAGGTCGCTCCGCGCCCCTCCGCGTTTCTGGTGGCTTTCGCGGCGGACAAGTGTTGTCGGCGCGGTGGCGAACAATGTAATTTGACGAAGGTCCGAAAATTTCTTAAGTTTGCTTGAGTGTTCATTAGTGTGGTGAAGCCTCAGAGATTGTTTCCTTCCATCATGTGTTTGAAAGCCCGTTCACTCCACAACACACGGTCGCGTGCTTTCGATTTCTTGGATGGGGGAGGAATCACGGAAAAACGTTTTGATTTCTGTTCTGTCTCGAATCACATTCAAAGTGACGAATACTTGGTAACTGATAAGTGGTTTCTTTATAAGGATGTAGAACAGTGAACTAAGGACGACAGGCGAGGTGTTTCACTGGAGGGAACACCAATGTTGCGGTCAAGTGAATGGGAAGGTTCGATAGCTGCTTTTCTTGAGTTTGGTTGTGTTTGGATTAGCTTCAAGTTTGAGCCACCCACGCCGGTCGCTGCGTTGGCTATTCATCTTGACTGCTTTTCGCCAAAAAAGCCTCTGGACCACACTGAAGGAGTTGGGCGGATTTCGCAATTACTTGGTTCAGGAAAACCTGCTCGCTGCATATGATTAATGATGGAAATTATCTGTTTTCAAAAGGTGGGGGATGCGTCTCGCAAAGTTAGGAACTGTCACGACATTATTATGATCTATCGTGGTTTTAATATTTATATTATACCCCCGTCGAAACCAGCAGCAATATACGTCTACATTGCTCAGGTTGACCGGCCACAAAAAAAATACTCAGTTTATCCGTTCAGGATTCGAAGTCAAGTTCAATGCAGAGAGGTTCTGCGTGAATCTTCGATGATGACTCTCTTCAGTTTGTCCGCATTCGTCTCCGTGCTACCGGCTAGAACCATTTGGCTAACTTTAACAAGTAGCTCTCTCTATGTCAAATATACTTTTAGTCAGCAGCTCACCTGTCAACTAAGCTCATATTTTAACAAGAATAATATACTAATATCGCTTTAGTGGGACATAGTGCGTAATATAATACATAACCCGCTCGTCAAAATGACTTCTCGATTGCTACTAAAATGTAAAATGTTGACCGAGCAGACGATTGGAGCTGATTCTTAAACGCGGATGCGCACAAAAGCTCGATTTCACGGTCAGATAAGTCGCATGGTCGAGGCATGCGAGTTAGCTGAAAATTACTCTCGGTGGAACAATTCTGTAGTCATCGCCGCTTTCCTTAGATAATCAAAACTGATTAGAGTTCATTACCGTCTCTCCGGAGCCCATAGTTTCGGTTTTGAACGAAATCTCCGAAACAAAAGTTTGACATGAAAATAACAACACAAAAAACCCGGGAAAACAAAACTATGCTCTGCAAGGGTATGTGCACCGGCTACACTTAACCGTCTCAGTTCCAATACCTATAAAATTGGGCATTAAACAAAAGAAAATCTGTTAAATTGAATGCGCCACCCCTGCAGGCGGCCGGGCCGAGCCGACGCGACCTGGACTCAGCCGCCATGTTTGTTTGGTGGTGGCGCCCCCTAAAGGTCGCTGGAGTCGCGAATAGTCGCTTTGAATGAAGCCTCGGCGGTTGCACGGGCGCTCGTGCAGCGAGTGCTCCAGTCAAGGCAGTTAAGGCTGACCGCTCGCGCTTGCACGGCCTTCGCAGTTAGTCCATGCTAAGGTGAGACGAAGTATAGACGCTTTCAGGCAGCTGTGCATGGGCGCCGCCATAACCGACCTTCAGTTTTTGTTTCTTCTTATTCCGTTCGCTCCACTGCATCATTACCACAGTAGGTCAGGTCATTGCCATTTTAGATTCTACCGCGTCCTTCTCCCCATCATAGGCCCTTGTGGAGACTCGTCAACGCCCGCTTCAGTGGCTCGGCATCTCGGTAAGACAAGAGAAGGTCGGCTATGGCGGCTCAATTTGGCGCGCGCTGAAAGCGTCTATATAGCACTATATAGCTCATACGGAGCAGAGTAGCGCAATCCTTTGATCCGCGTGTTTCGCCGACAACATGGCCGACTGAGCAGCGCGGCGCGAGTCACGTGGTACTCAGGGTTCCAGGAGGCGGCCCGCCCTATGCGAGAATACATGGAGATCGACTCAACACGGCAGATTAAAAAATAAACGCCAACTTCACACTTTTCGAAACTATACTTCGTTTCAGCTTTGGTCCGAGCGCAGCCGATGTTATGAGCCGAAGGGCCAATCAAACAGCGAAAGAGGCACACCGTGATGGCGTGCACTCTGCAGCTGATAGGACCAATCGGTATTCGCCATCTCTGTGCGTGCTCCTCCGCCGGCTAGTCCTATCAAGCGCAGAGAGCACGCCATGACGTTGCGCTTTTTGCGCTGTTTGATTGGCCCTTCGGCTCATAACATCGGCCGCGCTCGGACCGAAGCTGAAACGAAGTATAGTCTGTCATGAAGTTGGTAAAGCACTAAACACTTTATCAAAGTTGTCATCATATCGGATGCGTGTGAAAAGTTTGAAAAGGCAATTTCCAAGGCAATGGCGTTTGAAGCAGCCGATTTTTGTACGCAGCGGAGATGGACTTTCTGGGTTGGCCGGAGCGGGTCACGTGAACGGTGCGACGTCGCCGTGACGTCGCCGCGTCGTCTGCTGCATGATTCCGCTCAGGCAATTTTTTAAAAACAATTACGTCCTTACATGGCACGCAACTTAGCGCAAATTATTCTAAAATGTTCCTTTATTATGTCAAAAACGATTGACGTTCCGTACATCTCCACAATTTTGAAGAAAAAACGATTTTCTCACGTTCCCCATGCATTTCGGATCGGAGTTGGAACCCCCGGGTGTTCGCCGCTAGTTGTCGAGAGATGGCGTTCTAGATTGCGCTACTCTAGAGTTCCTGTATAGGCTCCCTACGGGAGCCAGAGTTGCGCGTTTGATTCCACGTGCCGCGTGCCGCCCTCGCCGCTATTCGCCGAGATCCGATCACGTGAGGAGCCGTATCAAGTGTCGTGCAGCAAAGTAGACGTTGCACGCGCCCCGGCGTACAGAGCGCGACACTGTTAGCACGAACAAGCGATCACCGGTTTTTCCAGTTTTTCTCTTTGAAACCAAGGGTTGTCATCCAAGTCATTATTGCTACGGAAAGATCTCATTTAGTTCTATAATCTAAGCGATCAAATTTCGTGCTCGCTAATTCTATTTAGAAGTAAAATGCGAAAATACGCCGATGTCGTGTTTGCGCTAACAGTGTCGCGATGTGTACGTTCCCCGGCTTTTGAGCGCGCCGCGCGCCTCGAACGCGCGGCGCTGCTATTCGCCGAATTCAGTCACGTGAGGAGCTGAAT
Organism: Ixodes persulcatus; assembly: GCA_013358835.2. Classification (NCBI taxonomy): domain Eukaryota; kingdom Metazoa; phylum Arthropoda; class Arachnida; order Ixodida; family Ixodidae; genus Ixodes; species Ixodes persulcatus. Next base: position 35,108 of record JABSTQ010005160.1, read on the forward strand.
CCACATGCCATACATGAACGCGCAACTCTGGCTCCCGTAGGGAGCCTATACAGGAACTCTACGTATACTCTGCTCCGAAGCCGCGATGTGACAGGGTCGCCGGCAACACGACTTCCCCGTGTTGCCGGATAGAGTTGTCCAACTGTTCCCTCAGTGTGACAGGGCCTTTACCCCTTGTCTCGACAGCCGGTTCGTTTTCCAGGAAGGAGAAGAGAAGGTTTTGCCGCGCTAAGGGCATTCCGGCAATCTTTGCTAGAAGCTCCTTAGCCATTCCTGCCGCTCGTGCGTCGAACACGTGTAAGCACCGCGATTGCGAAAACGTCTTCGAAACGACCGCGGCGGCCGCGGAAAGGGGATTCCCGGGCAGTTGAATGACGGGAAGGCATCCGCCGATCCCGGAGCAGTGGTCATGTTCCACTGGGGATGCATCGGCGGCGCGATCCCGTTCGGATCGTGTGCTCCATTCCGGATCTGGTCAACTGATCCCGGCGCGCTCCAAAACGCCCTGTGGGAAACGCCATTAGTTACTGAAAGTGACTGCAAAACGGGCAAGCTATATCGAACTAGGCTGTTGATTAAGGCTTCGTGGAGTTTGAGCATGGGTGTGCAGGACCTCTACCACGTTCTACCAGTTAAGTAACTGTAGTGTAGCCGATTGATTAAGCAGAGTAAGCAGGGAACGCCGACATGGCAGTACCGTTCGCATCGTCTTCTTCGTTCTTTATTGACCTCATCATTTCTTCTTTCTTCACATCAAACATTACATTTCCCCCTCTCTTTAAGGAAATGTACGCATAAATATAAACAAACTAAAAGAAGAAGTACTAAAATGAACGAACTAAACTTAATCAGTTCTGAGTGCAATGATTATGGCACTGTGTGCCCAAATCTTTCTGGAGGCCTTCGCTCTCTGCAGCTCCGACGAAGGGGCTGCGTTTGCTGCGTTTGCGGTCCTTGTTGCTCAACGTTTGGTGCATTTGACATCAGCTGTTCTCCCGCCAAAGAGAAGTTGTCTGGCTGGAGTGTATTATCTGCTTGGAACCACGAAGTCGCTGGTGACAGGCTGTTCTCTTCCTCGGAAGTAATCTGTGGCAGGACTTCCCGTGGAACTTTGGAGAGCTTACTGGCGTTCCAAACCTTGAAATCATCGAGCAGGAAGGCATTTTGTCCTCGGTGATCTAGTATTTTTCGTGGTTTTTAATATCGTAAGTCACCTTTAGCGTGATGTTCTGGTAATTTTACACGTACATAATCGCCTGGCTGAAGGGCAGGCATGCGTGCGCCCCTCTTGTCGTCCACGTATTTTTGTGAAGCGCGCTGATGTTTCTTGACTCGTTCTCTCAGCTCACTCATTGCTGCTGTCAGATCAGTGGAGAAGTTTTCCGATGGCCATCCGACAATATTCAGCTTCGTTCGGGGGTGTCTGTTATGCAACAAATATGCAGGTGATACGCCAGTGGTTGAGTGAGGCGTTGCACGGTACACTCCGATGTATCCAGTTAGCGCTTCCTCAAGGTTTCGTTGCTCAAGTTGTGCCAGTTGGATAAATCCTTTCATAACTCGGTTGAATCTCTCGATTAAGCCGTTTGCCTGCGGGTAGTATACGAATGAAAAACTGTGACGAATGCCACGTTCCCGTAAGAAATCCTCAAAGTCTACCGATGTAAATTGGCTTCCGTGATCGGAGACGATCTCAGTCGGATACCCTTCACGACTGAAGAGAGTCAACAGGAGTGTCGTCACTGTGTCAGAAGTCACAGTACTGGCAAAAGCAATTTCAGGCCAGCGGCTGAAATAATCCATGACGGTTATAACAAATCGATGGCGCTGTGCTGCCCTCTCGATTGGACCAACAATGTTAATACCAATCTTCTCCCAGGGATGCGCGGGAAGTGGTATGGGATGCAGAGGAGCCGGAGATGTCTTTGCAGACTTGTCTGCTGTCTGGCAGATCAGACAACCTCGAACAGCGTGTTCGACTTCGGCATCCATGGCTGGCCACCAATACCACTGTCTCAACCTTTGTTTTGTTCGTACTGTTCCCAAGTGTGAGGCGTGACCCAGGGTGATGACCTTGGTAGTCATCGTAGATGGGACGACAACCCGTTCTCCACGTAGAAGTAAGCCATTCACCTCTGAAAGCTCAGATTGCACTTGGTAGTATGGTAAAAATTCAGTACGTAGTTTACCTTTCGATGGCCATGCTGTAGAAAGAAAATGCTTAACTTTTTGAATCACAGCATCTGCAGATGTTGCAATCTGGATGTCCTCCTTGGAGATAGGATGTTGAGTTATGGCCGAAATAACTTCCTCATCCAGATTATCAGGTGATGTTGAAGGTAATGGTAGTCGTGAAAGAGCATCTGCGACGACGTTGTCCTCACCCTTCTTGTAGCACACAACAAAGTTATAGTTCAGTAGACATGCGGTCCACCGAGCGATTCTGGGTGGACGATGACCCGCGCCTTGAGAGCTCAATAAGGTGGTAAGTGCTTGATGGTCCGTGTAGAGGGTAAATAGTCTTCCCCAAAGGTACACATGCCAATGTTCTAGAGCCCAAACAGATGCGAGGGCTTCTCGTTCTCCAACAGAGTATTTGCGTTCTGCTGGTGAAAGTGTTCGTGAAGCAAAGGCAACGGTTCGAAGGTTGGATCCGTTAGCTTGCTGGAGGACAGCGCCAATTCCGCATCCAGATGCGTCTGTAGTAACAAGTACTGGCAATTCTGGATTGAACATGGAGAGTGCGTTGCAGTTGGAGATCAGCACTTTAATCCTCTCGAAGCACAGCTGCGCTTCGTTTGTCCACACGAATGCCTTCTCACCACGCAGTAGATCTCTCAGCGGTTCAACTTCGTCCGCGTAATTACGAAGAAATCTTGAGTAGTATCCTGCAAGTCCTAAAAAGGAGCGCAGGGAATGAAGATCCGTTGGCATAGGGGTGTCTTGTATAGCTTTGACGTTCGCATGCAGAGGAGTTATACCTTCTGGAGAGACAGTATGTCCAACAAACGTCAAGCTTGGGACTCCAAAGACACATTTGTCATTGAGTTTTAGGCCAGTTTCAGAGATGCGCTGCAGAACCTTCAGTAGATTCTTTGCGTGGTCATCTGCGTCGGAACCGAAGATGATGATGTCGTCAAGATAGCAAAGGACACCACTACATCCGTGAAATATGTCAGACGTCATCTTCTGGAACGCTGAGGGTGCAGATGCCAGGCCAAAGCATACTCTTTTGAAGCGGTAAAGGCCTTGGTGCGTGATAAATGCAGCGAGATCACGGCTTTCCGGCGCAAAGAGGACTTGATGGTAAGCTGCTGTTATGTCCAGCTTTGAGAATACCTTGGCCCCATTCAAAGCATTCAGCAGCTCTTCCGTGTTTGGTAGTGGAAAGCAATCTACAACGATTGCTTTGTTTGGAGCACGGAGATCCACGCAGAGCCGTAGCTTCCCATCTTTTTTTCTAACAACGACAATGGGCGATACCCATTCAGATGCGCTGATCGGTTCGATAATGTCCGTTTCTAGTAAGCGTTGTAGCTCTTTCGATACTTCATCCCGAACCGTAAGTGGTAATCGACGGAGTTTTACAGCAACAGGTGGGACTTCTTTCTTCACCTTAACCTGATGTTCGTATCCCTTTGCCAGACCTATTCCTGGGGTGAACAGGTGGGCATAAGTAGAGTCCACGATGGAAGTCAAGTCCGTTGAAACTGGAGCCGACGTTTCCATACACTGTAGAGTGGATCCTTCAATGCGGAGACGCAAAGCAGAAAGTCCATCCAGTCCCATCAGTGTTGTCCCTTGTGACACGACGTAAAGCACAAGTTGTGCCGAGGAACCCTTGTACGTAACAGCTGCCGCAAAACATCCAAGTAATGGCATTGCACTGCAGCTGCATGGTTGAAGTGGGTGCTTGGTAGAAAATTTCTTCTTGTAGGTTTCGTGTGAAATAATAGAAACCGCAGAACCAGTGACCAGAAGGAACTTGATATTTTGATCTTCCACTTGCATTGTCACATAGATTCCGGAGTTGCGAACTTCTGCAACTTCCAAGACTTTTGTGACAGGACAGGTTTCTTTTCGTGCCTCACACAAACACAAGTTTTCGTTATTACTGGTGAGGTGGTGTGAGAGCTAACCACCTCCATCGCTGACGCCATACTCCGACAAACAGAGCTTAGGTGTCCTTGCTTTTTGCATTTTGCGCAAATCTTGTTATTTGCTGGACAAGTAGCAGCATTTGCTAAGTGATCTGCTGAGCCGCAACGGTAGCATATTTTATGTTGACGGGCTGAGGAGTCACCTCCTTGTTGATATTTTTGCTTGGAGTTCTTTCCTCTGACTTTTCGTAGCTTTTGGGCAACCGCAGGAGAGTCCGCAGTGGCTTGCACTTCCTTCTTGGACTGCTCCACACTGCGCGCCAATTTCAAAGCCTTTTCAAGGGTAAGTGCAGAGCCTTCCAGGAGGAGTCGTTCCCGGACGTGTGTCATGGAAGCTCCTTCTACCAGTTGGTCTCGTATTGCCTCGTCCGGTGACGAGCCAAAATTGCGAGTTTGTGCAAGTCCTCGTAATGCAGTGAGGAACTCATCAATTGTTTCGCCTCGAGCTTGAGTAGGTTAGCGAAACTTGCGGCGTTCTGTAATTACGTTGTACGTCGCTGCGTAGCGTGCCTCCAGAGTCGCAATAGCATCTTGATACACGTTAGTAGTAGAGGTAATACTTGACGTGGACGCAGTAGCACTTGACGTGGACGCCGTTGCAGTAGGCAGTGTAGTAATGGAAGCAGCAGAGACGTGAGGCAACGTGAAGAAGACTCGCTGACCTTCTGTTCCTAAGGCATGTGGCAGTAGTGCCCTTTTCCGTTTCGGCGTAAGAGAATCCTCGTCGACGCAGTCAAGGTAATTTTCGAACATGCGCCGCCATTGGTCCCATGGGACCGCAGGTCTCCCAGGCCGTTCAAGAAACGAAGGAAGCGGCGGCAGCGTTGCGTGACTCATTCTGAGCTTCGCATGGCAGACGCTGCGACGTCAATGAAGATGAAAACCACTTTACCTCGTCGCCAAATGTAGTGTAGCCGATTGATTAAGCAGAGTAAGCAGGGAACGCCGACATGGCAGTACCGTTCGCATCGTCTTCTTCGTTCTTTATTGACCTCATCACTTCTTCTTTCTTCACATCAAACATTACAGTAACGAAGGGTGTTGCACGCAGAGCCAAGGTTGTTTTTCAGATACTTAATATGTGGCGTCCAAGTTAAGTTCTTGTTGATTACAAATCCCAAGAATTTGGTTGAGAGAACATAGGGTAAACAATTCCCAGCAAGAATCAGTGGGAAATGTTTCATAGACATTCTTGTAAAAGCCATCGCGACTGTCTTTTGGGGTGATGTGCACAAACCTTGGTTTCGCAGGTAATAGCTGACTCCAGCTAGAGCTCTCTGGAGCGTTTCTGACTGACGTAACGGGTGGCGTTTGTGGACCATAAAGAAAGATAATCTGCGTATAGAGATAACCGAATTCCCTTGGGTAGTATTTTGGGTAGAGAAATAAGAGTTATATTGAAGAGCGTAGGGCTTAGGACTTCCCCGTGTTGGACTCCCCGCTCTATGATATGTTCAGTCGTGTTGCCATCCACAGTGGTCATGAAAATAGAGCGGTGACTGAGATAGCCTTTTACCCGGCGAAAGATCTTACCACCAAAACCGTGTTGAGCCATTGAAGTCAATATAGCGTGATATGTGACGGAATCGAATGCCTTCTGAATATCTAAAAAAATAGCTAAGGATGTTTCCCGATCAGCAATACCTTGTTCAACTGAACTGACGAGGTCAATTACACTGTCTGCGGCAGAGCGTCCAGTTCGAAATCCTGACATCTCTTGAGAATACAACCTTGCTTTCTCGAGGTACCATGTCATCCTTGACAGAATCATGCGCTCTATAATTTTTCATACGCAGCTCGTAAGAACAATCGGTACGAAATGATCCAAGATCAATTGGTGACCGTCCGGGTTTTAAAATAAGGGTTACCTGGCCTCGCTTCCATGCACGTCGAAGCACACCAGTGTTAAAGGATTCGTTATAATATTCCAAAAGTCTGCGCTTCGAGTGCTCGTTTAGACGGGAGACTGCACTATAGGTTATAGACTCTGGACCAGGAGATGATTTCTTTTTGGAATCTTGCAGAGCGTGGGATAGTTCCTCAAGTATGAAGGGCAAGTCTAAAGAAGGTTCTTTTGATAACTTGGAAACTATTGGGATAGTTTTAGAGCGCAGCTCTTAGGCACCCGTTTCCGGCTTGAGCGGCGTCACCGTCGCCGTCGGCGTCGGCATAACCACGCCGACGCCGACGCCGTCGGCGTCGGAGCGTTATGTGTTTTACGAGAGGCACCGTTTAATTAGGAGCGTTTATGTGTTTTACGAGAGGCACCGTTTAATTGACCTCTGTGGGAGAATCATTGATTGACACGGCAACCTCATTTGAGGGATCTTCTCGCAACAACTGATACTTGTTTGAAATTTCGTATCGTGCTGCCCCATCAGTTCGCGTGGATGGTGGTATAAGGCTCTGTTTACGGGCTCCCACGAGTTATTTGTGCTCGACCCGCTTAGGGCGGTTAAGAGCAAGCGCATCATGGTGGCTACCGCAGTTTACGCAGTTTGGCTCTTCTGCATCACAGGTGCTTCGACTGTGTTTCCCGGCACACCGAATGCACATTGCTTCTTTGAAGCAAGCTACAGTCTTGTGACCGTATCGGCCACAGTTAGAGCATTGCAGAGGGCGCTCTTCGAACGGAAATACCTGATAGCGGACGCGAGATATTAGGGCATATGCAGGCAGTGAAGTTGACGCAAACTGGATTTTGATTACACTAGAATTTTCCAGTCTGCGCGCATGAACTATAGGCGCCGGATCAGCGCGTAGTTCAGTTTTTAGTTGCGTGTCAGTGATATCTTGGTCCACACCCCCGATGACACCGACAGCAGCCAAGCGTGGACCGGGTTGATAAGCTTTCACTTGCACTTTGCACAGAGTGGTTACCTTGAGTAAAGACGTCGTAGCTTCTGAATTTCTGGTGTCGACTGCAATTAAATTGAGCCGCGTATTGGGGCGAATCAAGACGATAAAGTCCTGGCATTTTTCCTCGAGTGCCTAGGTAAGCCTCGTTAAATTGAGCTTAGTAATATTGACAGTTGGTTGTGTTGGAATAAAGATGACTGTCAAACCTGTTTTCTGAAGTACAGTTGAAAATAGTTGTTCCTCTTGTGAGTCACCACTGGTCTCGAGTTGGCGGGGGCGTTTTCTTGACACTAGGGTGAATCCGCTTTCGTCGTCTATGTCCTTGTTTGAAGAATGATCCATAGTTTCGATGTTGTCTTGCGGCTCACGCTATGCAGGGGTGATTTGGTCTTGTATTGAGGAAACACTGGGGTTAAACTCCATTTCATTATCCGGATGCTAGCCTGGTTCTGCCGAGAATGCAAGATCCTGGGTGCTTAATGGTTGCTGAAGTGGCAGAGGATTATTCTGCTGACATTGATCCATGCCTTTTCCTGGTTGTAGCCTGATAGGAGAGGGCTGTGAGCGCGTAAGCGCTCTGCGGGTTTCCGCTTGCTGATTTGTTGGGGTGTAGGATATTTCACTGAATAAATATTCCCGGAAACAAATTTCTGGACGTCAGCTCACTCAGTCGTCGTCGTCGTTTTTCTTGCCCCCTGTCATAAATCGTGCTTCATCTTTCTTTTCTTCACTTAATATACCAGAATTGTGAGATCGCGCTGTCTGTGTTCTGTGTTCAGGGGGATCGGTGGCCGAGTGGGCTAGCGCACACCAGCTCGGAGCACGTGGAGCGAAAGCTCGCGCTGCGGAACCCAGGGATCCTGGGTTCAATCCCCACCCCTGCCCGTTTCGATCTGGATGAGCATCGTACCGGCGTGCGGTCGTGTATCACTACTGCGTGGTGCACGTTAAAGACCCCAGGCTAGCGGTTGTACCGCACTGGCTAAATTGCTTATCTACAGTGGGTAACAATGTCGCCATGTTCTGGCAGACTAAACTCCTGCTGTATAAACAACTAACGACTAATTTGTTTTGTTTTGTTCTGTGTTCCTTCCTCGTTTGTCCTCGTCTCTGTGTGCGCGATTTTTAACCATGTTCAACGTTTACCAACTCGCCCAGCTTACTACTTTACTGCATTATGGGACATTTCCCATGATGCACCGCACGGTGAGGAGGAGGGGGAGAGGAAGAGCTTGAAGGATGAGGGGAGGAGGACGACCAGGAGGAGGACGAGGAAGAGGAGGGAGGAGGAGTAGCAGAAAGGATGAGGAGGTGAAGAGGAGGCAGCAGGGGTGTACCCTCCCCTCAGTACCCTTCCCTCCTCCTCCTCAAGAGCTGCGTTCTAATTCCTCGTTACACAGTGTTGTAAACGTCTTTCATTTTTGTCTTCTGTTTTTTTTTTTTGTTTTTTTTTTTCTTTTGAATGTCTGTCTGTCGTCAGCAAGGAAACACGCGATTAATAGACCGGTTTATTTTCAACAACCTGTATAGAAGTGTCGTTCGCATAGCGGGGGAAAGGATGTGCTTAAGCGAGTCAACAGTATGCATAGAAACTTCAGTAGAAACTTTTAGAGCGCAGCTCTTAGGCGCCCGTTTCCGGCTTGAGCGGCGTCAGCGTCGCCGTCGCCGTCGGCGTAACCGCGCGATGCATGATGGGTAAATTTCCCCACCAAATTTAGCGGAAAAATTTCCCCGCTAAATTTAGCGGAACATTTTCCCCGTTAAATTTAGCGGAGAAAATTCCCCGCTAAACTTTGCGGGAAAAATTCCCCGCTAAATTTAGCGGGGCAATTTTTGTGCTAGATTTAGCGGGGAAAATGTTCTGCTAGATTTAGCGGGGAAATTTTCCCCGCTAAATCTAGCGCAAAAATTTCCCCGCTAAATTTAGCGGGGAATTTTTTCCGGTAAATTTAGCGGAAAATTTCCCCTAAATGGTGGCGAGCAGGAGAGGAGGAGGGGCGTAGCCCCCTCTCCGTACCTTCCCCTCCTCCTCCTCAAGAGCTGCGCTCTAATTCGGCGTTACAGGGAGTTGTAAACGGCCTTCATATTTTGTATTACGTCATTCTAGTAAGTTTCCAGTTAAAGTGTGGCTTCAAGCCAAGGGTGTTAATGCGCCATGGTCGGTTGGCTGTATTTTATGTAAGAAACCAAAACATGTATTTATAATTTGCTAATATGCTCTCTTTTTCTCTTTTTTTTTGGGGGGGGAGGAGGGGGGGGTTCGCGCACGCTAAAGAAACTGTTGTGCATAACACAATCCGGCACACGATTTGTGAAAGTAACGAGAATGCAATCCCGTACGACATGTTCATGTCATTAGGCTCGTATACAATATCTGCGAGTCGCGCATGGCTGTCCTTCATACCGACCTTAATGCAAGGAAAGTACGGATTTGTTCATTGTTTTATTTTTACTGCGAAAGCATTGACTGTCTCATGGAGCGAGCTGACGTCATCAGTTTGAAGCGCGAAAACGGTTCCTAGCTTCCGCGATTTCGCCCTCGGTTCCATTGGCTGGCGCGCGTCGCCGGGGCTGCGCCATGGCCTCCGAGATCCCGAAGCGCGCGAGCGCTAGTACGTAGCAGACGACAAAGGGAGCGGAAGAGCGGTTTGCATGCTTTCGCATTCACAACTCATAAGAAGTGCTTAGGTGTACCTCGAGCTTTTTTTTTTTTTTTTCATCCTGGTCAAGCAGATAGAAAATGTTTTCTTAAACCTGAATCCGAAACCGCAGTGGCTTCAGTTTTGCAAACCGCTCACCGAAGTAGGAGCCTTTTAGTGTGCTCTGCAAAAACTCGTAGAGTGCTCTAATGTGCTTTGACTGATGACGGTTTCAATATTGTAATAAATATTTTAAAAAAAACAACAGCTGGTGTAGTTTTGTGATAAAGCGCTCGCATCACAATTAGCGGACCCGGAATTGAATCCTGGCAAAACTGCAGTGGGGTTTGGGAATATATTTTCCCAGGGATTTGGTGATGCCAATAACAGACTACAGCTACATCATTTCGAGCGGGGGAAAAGCCAACAGCACCTAGAGTAATCAAGGCCTGCGAAAATCCTCCTCTACCTCCCTGAGACGTCATCACAGTCGCGTGCCGCCAGCTCGAGCCCAATGCCAAGCGTCCTTCGACGTGTTGGTTGGGCATGTGACCCAGCGAAACGCTGACGTGTCCCATTGGCGTCTTGGTTCGATCTCCCACTGATTGCGTCAAAGGTTTAGGCATCGATTGTTCTAGGTGGTGTTAGAAGAGCCCGTAACAACTATGTTGTAAAGAAAGAAAGAACACACCGCGTCTCGCACCCACCTTCACATCGCAGAAAGATCTGCACGAGAAGCTCAGGCGGCAGCCTCTGCAAGTCGCCCATCGGAAGTCGGGTTGCGATGACCTGGATCGGCGGGGCACCGTACGGCGCCTTCCTCTGTTCCTGATCCCGCAGTCTCTGGCTCCGTCGACGACTGCAGGCGGTAGGCGCGGACTTGGAGTCCACGACACGGGCGTAGGGTCCCGCCCCGCTGGGGGCCCGGGTAGAAGATTCACGCTGCATGGCGGCCGCTGGAGAAGACATAGAGCAGACACGATGACAGAATGGCCCGCGCACACGCCTCGAGAATGTTTGAAGCATATTGGCTACCTACATGCGTATGCGTCGAACATAAGCCTCTTGCTCTTTTTCTACAAAAGCATCTGTCTTCAATGAGTCTAAACCAACCTTTCCGAGTTGCCAACTCTTTAGAACTAGTCTCTCGTCTCCATGACCTTCATTCTACACCCGAGGCCTATACCACGTTCTCGTTAGATATTGAGGAATTATATTACCGAGTAGATCCCTCCTTCGTAATGGATTCTGTATCAAGTGTCATCCACAAACATGGACGATCCGACTTTCAGAACTCATCTGGGGTATCTAAACGGAATTTACTAGAACTTTTGGCCCTCTATCTACAGTCTACACTTGTCAAATGTGGAAAGGAAACTTTCAGGCAAAAGAAAAGTGTTTGCACTGGCTCCTGCCTCGCCTCGGTCCTCAGCGAAATCGTTCTCCTGTGTGTTGACCGGGAGATCAAAGCACACCTTGAAGAGTTGACACACACCTTCCATGCTTATCGTTATGTGGATGATTATTTGGTAATTCACTCAATCTCCGTTCCTTCTGATGCTAGTGCACGCCTTTATTTCTTCATCTTCAGGCATAAATTTCACGAGGGAAGACAGCGCAGGCGATGGACTTTACTATCTTGATCTTCGTCTCCATCTTCTTCCGTCCGGCATTTGTTGGGCCTTCCAAAAACGAACCCAAAAACCAGTTCTTCCATTTTGCAGTTCCCATCCTAAACTGGTTAATCGTTCAGTCCCTCCTTTCATCTCCCCGTGTCAAATCCGATTTGCACTCTGTTGGCTTAAAGAGGACAGTGAAATGTGTGGGCTCCAGAGAAAGGGTGAATAGATACAAGCTTTTCATCTCCACAGTGGGGTCTGATGTAAAAGGTAAGCGATTAATTGGTCTTACAAGCACTAGCTTTCCGTTGTGGAGATGAAAAGCCCGTCTTTATTCTCCTTTGGCCAGAAGCCCATGCATTTCACGGCGGTCCCACGGCGGCCATCTTGAACAAGCCATTAATTCAACCACTAGATGGCGGCACTCATCCGTGTGGCGAGAAAACTGGCTCGCGGCAGTGATGTTCCTCCTCTGCTCTTAATTTCCTCCTTTCAGCTGCTTGCCCGTGCACGTTCAGCTCTCACCGGGTGCTCTCGCTGACAGATCTGCCAGCAAACGTACCAGTGATGCTAGCAGTGCCCAGTTCGCACAGAAGCGTAGCCCAGCTAGCTCATCTACCCGAGCGAGAGTCCCAAGTTGGGCAAATTTTGCTATTTGATACTAGCTTTGTTCCGCTCTGCAGGATCGGCAAAGCGATTTCGTTGGAGGCTCACGAATCAGTAGCTATCGTTTTAACTATTCAAAAATTAAAAACATATTCAATCAATCAGTGAAGAATGTTATCAAACGATAAAGAACATATATAAGACATGCCTTGTCAGCATTTTGTGAACGAAAGAGCTTTGCATGACATAAAAGTTTAAATTTATTTGCGCTCTAAATCAGAGCGCAGCCGATATAACCGGTCAATGAGACAAATCAAGCAGAGCCAAAAAACATTACGTCACAGAGCTCGACGTCCTTTAGTGCGTTTGTTGTCACCGGTTAAATCAATCGAGGGCCAACCATGCACCATGGCCATGCGCTTTTAGTATGCGTGTTTGTGCTTGTGTACCTTGTAGTCTTTGAATGCATTTTGATTTATGATAAAACAAACAATAGCACAATTTTTATTTTCAAGACGGGTGTTCAAAGAGGCACTTTATATAGCTCATCATTTTTATGATAGTATGAATAAACTTGATTACCAATTTCTGACCTTATAAATAGCCACCCCATTATTGTTAAAATAGTACGCCAAGTCGAAGAATCCGCATGCTCAAGAAGAGAATAAAATCGCATTTTTTAGCCCCAGTGACTTTAACTTAAAAATTGTTCCGCGAGTGGGTAGCAGCTTTCGAACTGTTTTAAAGTGCTTTTGATATTTTTTTCATTAATATTTAAATATATTGATAATTTGATATTGAGAAAATATACCAATGTCTTTCGTGTATCTTTATATATATATATTATGTTTCAATGCAACAGAAATGGAGAATTATACATTAATGCAGACATTGTATGTTAATGAGTGTAATCTCAGTAATGTCGATGTGAATGATTTCTCTTTGAAACTTTTGATGACGTTGATATTATTTATTGTGATTACGATGCTTAGCAAATGTAATTTTGAATATTTTTTTGTATTATTGCTTTTTATGATCACACTGGTCCTGCACACCGTTGACTGCTGTAAAAAGGGGCTGATGGCCTCGTCAGGAGATTTTTTAATGAGAAAAGATTAATTGCCCTATTACGCCAAAGTCCGGCGTCGTCGGCGGCGTGACCGAGCGATGGTACCAAAAAATGGCCGACGGCGGAAAAATACGTAAAAAATATTCAGATCGAGGTCAAATTTCTTAGGGAAATTCCTGTAAACAAAATAAATTAATAGTTAAGATGCAATTAATGCAAAGCTGCAAACTACCTGAACAAGAATGGCATTAATAATCTCAACACCAACAAGGGATTATTATTGCCATTTTTATCCAGCTCGCTTGCACCTTTGCATTAATTGCATCTTAATGATAACCTTAAAAATGCAGGCCGTTCACGCTTGTTGGTGTTAGACTGGTGGCAGCTGATAAAACCCGTTTGCTCTACTGACATCTAACCCCTGGTTAGCTCGGTTGGTAGAGCGCTCCATCGGAAATGGAGAGGTCCCGGGTTCGATACCCGGATCAGGCGGAGTTTCGGTCGCACACCAGTCACCTATATCCGTGTTTGGAGATTTGTGTTTGTCTCTTGTCCCCTTCTCCAGAGATCATTATTGCTAAATAATGGCTTTGGAAAGAAACTTCGGTACGCTTCGGTCAAGGTGGGAATCGAACCCGGGCCTCCGGGTTGCGAGACTGCCACGCTTCCCCGAAGCCACGGCGGCTCCACGGCTCTGGATGACTAAAGGTGCGCCTAGTGCGTGCGCCATTGCATATGTCACGTCGCAGCCATTTCGCTAAGGTGCCGCTTTGTGCGTGAGTCATTGGGCACGTGACGGTGCAGCCAATGGAGAGGAGGTGCCGCGACATCAGGAGTGTATGAAACGAGCGCGCTGCCTCCCGCGCGTGACACACCGAATCAGCAGAAAGAATTTTGATGCATGTCTAAAACATAACTCGAAAACATTTCACCAAAGGTCCTACAATGCTTTCGTATTCCCACAAGTAAGCAGTCTAATCTGCCTGTGCCGAATTATCTTTCGGGTTCTTTTGCCGCAACCCCTCAGATACATGCATGTCTGGAAATAAAAAAAATATATATATATTATTAACTCACGCGCACTTGTTGTTATAATATTTATTTGTATGTTTACGACATGTCGACGGGAGAACCACCAAGCGGTCCGGATCATCCAAAGTTCAGTGTGTCTTCACGTTCCTATGGCCGTCTGCTTGTTCAGGTTCAAATGGCCAGAACACCCTAGACCGTCTTCTCTTTTCAAATGACAACGAACCGTAGACCACATGAAGGTATATGCACGCTGTCTTCACGATAATTGCGATATAAATTATTATTAGGCCTTTAAAGACTTATAAACTTAATGGGTGTTCAGGCTCAATTGACTCAGTGTAAACAGGAGATACAAGGTGACGTTGAACATTGTAACCGGTAGAAAACGCCGACTTGTTATGTCTGATTTACATAATCTGATTCTGCTTGAAATGATCAGTTTCGACGTCGAGCACCGCAGTTTCCGTCTACAATTATTTTGCAGCACGAGAGACCTCGCAACTGAAAATGGCGAGCAGAATCACCCATAGGAATCTTTAGGACGTTCACAAAAGCTATGCGATGCTCCGGGAACCAGTTGGAGCTCGTGACATAACATTCAGTGCAGATTGAACACACGTTCGCTAGACCCCCATTCCGCAGATTAGGATCTACGAGAATGCCCTATTAGGGCCTTTTCGTAGATCGCGCAGTGCGGATTGCGGGCAGACTTGTTCGCAACGTGTTACAAGTTGCTTGTAGTCAATTACATTTTATAGACATTACGTAACGCCTCCATTACGTTTCTTGAGCTGTAACGGTTTTGTAATTCAAACACTTTTTGAGTAATGAGTTAGTAGTAATCCATTACTTTTTTCACTTCAGTCGAGCTTTCTAAACTCAAACCAAACCAGCATGCCTGTGAGGTTCAGTTTCAGAAAACGTTTATTGAATTAGTCACCCAGGTATACAGCGAAACATTTTTTTAATTGGATTTTCAGGAGCACCAACCAGCGATTGCAAGACCTAGAGGGTCAAGTTGCCGCGAAGCAATTGCTGTTATAAAAGCAATACTGCTGTTATTTAAATCAAAGCAAGAAAAATTAATCAGCAGGAAAAGGGCACAGTGAGCGTTTGGCCTATCTTTAGCGCACGTGGCGGGAAAGCGGTTTACTCTACCCTTTTTCTTAGTGCCAAATATGAGCCACGATGACTGGCTTTTTTTTGCCTTACCGTGACGCCCAGTCACTGCGTTTCAGACATAACGCTCTCCGCGAGCTGTCTACGAGTAGACTAAGGTTGAAAGCTGTAGAATCGCTGCACGATGGCGGACAGAACAGAACCGGCGCAATTGAAAAGCTAAAACTTTAAAAAGAAAGCTTGTTTTTGTATCTTGGAGTGAAGGGAAATAAATTCCTCTTCGTCGTTGCTATCATATGTAGTTCAAGGTTTGCACCATTCGTGGTTTCGGAGCATGGCGGCAGCATGTTCCGAAACATGGCGGCGGCATGTAAAAGAAGATAGCGTCGAACGATGCGTTCGATTAGTTTGTTGATATTTGTGAAAAGCATGGTGGATGCTTGAAGTCGCTGCATTCTCAACCAACAACGTAAAAGTTGACAGTCCGACGGTGCTCCTATTCACGTCAATGGACCTCTTGGCGAATATGTGCTGCCACCTAGACACGCGAATCGGTTCGAGACTAGGTGAGTGGAAAACAACGCGCGCCCAAGGCCTCTCCCACCCGTTCCACACCCAAAACGTCAGCTACATCCTGTTCACCCATTGAGGCGATGTGACCTAGATACGGCTACCCCAAGCTCACCTTTGTCCCCATCGTGCGTAATCTTCCGCCCCGAGGTCGACACAACGAAACCGCTCAAAGGCGAGAAATGCAAGATGGCGGATTGTTTGGAACTAGATACTCTCGAACCCAGGCGCATGAAATACTCCGCGCATGCGCACCGCGTATTTCTACAAAAGGTCCATTAAGGAAAAATTAATCCCAATATCAGACTGTCAACCTTGTCGCTGTTGGTGCAAGAAGGCGACGACTTCAAACTTCCACTATTCTTTTTATACACAACATCGAATATTCGTTCGACGCTTTATTATTTTCTCGCCGGAACGGTGAGACAATCCCCAGCTCCTCGGCGAAGTGGAGCAGTACAGGGATTAGCAAGCATTCGTGATATGGCGCACGTGACTTCGAAACTCGATAACGTCTGCTTATTTCTGTGTAGAAAACGTTTGTGCAAATACACCGTAAGCAATTTGTTGTAACATGTTTAGGCAGTACAAAGCTAAACTATTCTAAGAGGCACCTAGTTTCTCCGACGTGGGTGAGAAATTTAGCACGCCGGTACGATGGTCATCCAGATCGAAATTGGCGGCGTCGTGGTTTGAGTCGATGATTGCTGGGTCCTGCAGCGCAAGGCTTCCTTCCGCGTTATTCTCCTGACGTGTTTAGGTTTGAAGCCAAATGTGCTAATGAACATGCGCTTGCCTCGTTCAGCAGCTGGAAGAACAATGGCCGAGCTAGAGTGAACAAGCGCGATCTCTTAGCGCCTTTGCACGGGGAGTAGTTGCTCCCCTGCGGCGGCAGCTCGAAGGGGTCGCTGTAACCATATACTGCACCTACAGCGCTTTAATTCCTTCTGAGAGGTACATCCTCCTCATCGTGTTGTCTTCTTTGTTCGGGGGTTGAGTTGGAGAAGTTTTTAGAGTAATTAGACTCACAGGTTATGAGGCCGTCTGCCTGCAGGGACTTATAAGGGACTTATGCGGAACACTTCTTTCTCTTCGTCTCCTCAAGAAACGAGTTTGTATTGACAAGCATTCAATTATCGTAAGCCGAAACTTATTTCAATTGGCTCAATACAGTTATTTCAAGCAAGTACAATTGCACACATTTTTAATCGCAGTGGTCGGGAAACAGTTGCTCAGGATGGCTCAGGCGGTGTTAAGCATGGTATACAATCGCATCCCCCCCCCCGCGGCTAAAGAAGTCCCATTGCTCCTAGGTGAGAGTGAAGACCAAAGGGAAAACCGCTCTCCTGCCCGGTCATAAAAGAGCATGGCAGGGCAGCACTGAGCATTTCGCTTGATTTTATTTTGCCACACTGATTGCGGGGACTCGCAAAAACGAAATGGAAGCGCGAAGAAACTTCTCGAGTTGTGATCCTTGACCGGGTGGCTAGAACAGCGTCTCAGCTGACAAACAAATTGTTGTGTGTATGTTTATACAGCCGGAAGTTAGTCTGCCTCAGTGGGCGTCTGGTGTCTCAGCTGTAGATGAGCAATTCAGTCAGTGTGGCACAACTGCTAACCTGGGGTCTTTAACGTGCATTACGCAGTAGTGATACACGACCGCACGCCGGTACGATGCTCATCCAGATCGAAACGGGCAGGGGTGGGGATTGAACCCAGGATCCCTGGGTTCTGCAGCGCGAGCTTTCGCTGCACGTGCTCCGAGCTGGTGTGCGCTAGCCCACTCGGCCACACATCCTTTTTTTTTTTTTATTCAAATGTTCATAGACCCCTTTCGAAATTCACGCGCCCATTGTTAAAAGGTCTGAACCACTGCACAATGGCGGAAAACGCGACACCACAGAGTTTGAAATTCTAACACTGCACAAGCTAGAAATGAAATGCCATTAGTACGGTTTCTAAGGTTCCTACATTGGCGGTGTCTTGTGCGTCCGCCATTGTGAAGGGATTCCACAGCTTCGAAGAGAGTGCGCACTTTCGAAAGGGGTCTATTTACAGGTTCAAAACGTAAGTAGGAAGAATAAAAAAATGAGGTATATTCATATGTTTGAGCAAAAAAGGAACGTTACATAATTTAGACATTGCATTCAATGACCGAGGCGCAAAATAAATCAGTTAAAGGTTACAACATTGTTAGAGAGTGCAATGGCCTCAGCTCTGGATGTGTATACACTCGAAGATCTTAAAAATATATGTGACGGATAGTCTTCTCAAAGCATAAAATTTAGTGCTACCTTCTGACCTTTCACCAGTGTTTCTCAGAATCTTTTTCTATTTCAACTGGTTCTAAAGTTCTAATAGTCCAGTCCGATTTGTTAGAAAAGTGTCGCCACGCAGGTTTAGGGTTCAGTGTGCACTCTGTCATGTCTATTCTTGACCGCCATAGAGCATGTAGGCCTAAAACCATGATTATCTCAGTCAGGTCAGTCAGCGTCCTTTTGTCTTGCAGCCGAAGGAAGTTCAAAGTACACCCTCTAATTGACTCTCCAGGTCCTCGTGGCCGGACAGGATGGAATCTTGCTCGGTGAGGGGAGCTTTGGGAGATAAAGATTTTGTTCGCCTCTTCCTCCTCCTCTTTGATTCTGCACTCTCCCCTTGAGATGTAGAGCCAGGATCTGACGTGCACAGAATTTCTTCTCCCTTTCTTTTCCCAAGCATTTCTTTGTCGCTGGTTTCATCCATTTCGGACGCCTCTTCCTCTGACTTCATTGACTCTTCAGCTTGCTCTTCAGGGACAAGAGCACTGAACGAGTTGGTGATGACAACATTGCTCACTGTCTCCTTCGTTGCAGAGCGTGACGACGCCGACCTGTCTTCGCACTTCTCAGTCCGTGAGGCTGTCCCTACGTGGGCTGCGCTGTGAGCGGTGCTGACCTCTGCCGAAACCCCTGTGCTGTTTCTTCTGCGTCCATCAAGTATTCTGTAGGAATCTGGAGAGATGCAGCCATTCGGTTGGCGCACGTTTGAATACAGTCTTCGGGATCGTGGCCGAATTTTCGGCATGCGCTACACCAGGGAGCGCGGCACTGGCCTCGGACCTGTCCCACTTGCCTGCATCGAAGACACTGCGGTTCTCTGTCAGGCACGGAGACAAGGGCGGCCGTTCCCAGAATCTTGAGGTGATGCGGCAAGCTGTCCGCAGTCACCCCTTAGTTCAATTCAAGTGACAGTATTCTTGTGGTGGTCTCTACTTCTTAGAAGCCGGAGTAGTGCCACTTGTCTCGAACGATGCTTTTTTATTTTTCCAAACGTAGAAAAAGCACTCGCTACGTTTGCATCTCGGACGCTAGATGGAACCCAGTGCACCTTCATGGACAGCACAGCACAGCTAGCTCGTTTGGGTTGATGATTTTTCTTCAAAGCTGGACCAAAATCATCGTCGATGCGTTATGGCCGGGCTGATGGGTCCCCATGAAGAATCAGTGAGTTTTCAAGCAGCTTACCGTTGGGAAGAGATCGCAGTAAAATCTTGTGGTCCGTTGTACTTGGTGCAGACGGGACAGAAGCAGAAATGGTTTCAGAATATTTCCGGCTAGGCTTAGCCGTTGAGATTTCCTTTACGGAGCCCATTTCCAACGCGGCCATTCAGCTCATCGTCTTCTTCGAATTCCCTCGGCCACCGATGGCCCCTCTCAGCTGACACTGATTGAAAGAAAACACTGCAAAGGGTGGGGCGCGCGAGTGTCTTGAGATGCGGCTTGAGTCCCGCTCAGCTCATACGCTGACTTTGGCAGTGCTTTCGTTTCCCCAGTCTCAGCTGAGACACTGTTTCTAGCAAGTCGTTCCTGGCTGCTTATCAATAGTTGCAAAGGGCAAGAGTCATGGTTGGTGTAAAACGCAAAGGGGAAACTTGGAGTCGTTGCATTATTAAACTAACACCATGAAAGTTGATCGTCGGACATTCTTATTTCAATAAATGAAATAAATAAGGTTTGGCTCGATATTCTTCTTCCTTTGGTTCTGAACAGGTCGAGGTTCGGTTGAGACGTTGGTGAATAAGAAAAAGTTTCCAATGTTTAAATATAAGTAATCGAGAAAAGAAAAGCGGATATTACAACTATTAATTAAAACGTTGGTTAAAACAATGAAATGTAAACGCACGTTTGCCATGTGTACCTTTCCTGGTGCCGTTCAAAAACGCACGCAGCACGGACCGAGTGCAGTTTACTCTGGTGGCCTCCAGATAGACGGCTGCTGATGCCACGGGCAGCGAAGGGCAGAGAACTAAGTAAAAGCCGCGCTACGGCCCC
>JABSTQ010005161.1:0-24765 GCA_013358835.2 Ixodes persulcatus
GTTTCATAGGTCAATAACGTCAGGGATTCGTTCTAAGTGGTATTTGCGCAAAGTACAAAAATTGTTGCATCGCCCCTTTAAGTAATCGGCAAATGAGCTCACGATGCTGATTACGAACGTCGCGCGTGCACCGCGCTGCACCAGGAGTGCAGCTCGCTGATGAGCCGATCACCTTACGTCAGACGGTGAGAACTGCATTACATTTTGCCGTGTGGCCGGGGTAAAAAGAGGTTCGGGAGCAACATTTTTTAGGAAAAGGTCTGTATATTCGCGAACAAAGTGAGAGGACGGATATAGGAGGAAACTTCCTATGTTTCGAAAGTCTCGGAAGTCCCGAACATAGTGAGAGCGAGCTATTTGCCTGGGAGGCACTCACTTGATCGAATGACGTTTTAGCGAACGCCGACGTTTCACCGAATGACACATTAGCAAAAAGTCGGCCGCCGCGGGTGGGCCAAGCGAGCTAACAATCAACCGCCTCAGACTGCCGCGGCGAGGCGGCGTAAGCGCAGCGCGGGGAGGGGTGGGTTAACACGCGCCCCCTTTATTCGCTAAAACGTCGATTCGCTAAAACATCGCTGTTCGTTAAAACGTCATTCGCTCATGTGATATGCACCCCTATTTTCCTATATACTTCGAAGTGGCTGGACTACTTTGAAGGAGACTTGGGACGTAGTCCGTTACAAGTAGGGCTGGGCAGCAGTGGCGTCACGAGGGTCAGCGGCACCCGGGGCGGTAGCCCGCCGCTACCCTCCCCCCCCCCCCCCCCCCGCTCTCGCGTGGCCCACCGCGAATCCCACCTGAGCCCTGCACCCGGGGCGGTCCGCCCCCCCCCCCCCCCCTTTGTGACGCCACTGCTGGGCAGTTAATCGATTAAGCTACCAATTAACCAATGAACGCGTTAATAGCGATTGTTTTACCGGTTAATCGGTATAATTTTTACGAACCACAAGAAAGTAAACATTTCATACTTTCACCACGCAGACGCGGAAGAGTACATCTGTATGAAGAGCTAAATTTAGGTAAAATTGCAATCTAAAGTAAACAGTATACTGTTTACTTTAGATTGCAATTTTACCTATAGGGGCGAGATTTGTAATTCCTGACAAGGGGTGCAGAAGGTCACAGGTGTCCCGGCCACTTCAACGACGTTCGAGTGTCAGCTCAGCGCAGCAGAGACCGTTATGAACAATTGCCAAAGGAGGTCGCTCTTGCCGGAAAATATCAACGAACCTCTTTGCCTCATTAGTTGAAGTAATAATCTGTGAAGGTGAGTGGCTTTGAACTGTTCTCAACTACATATCGAGGTTGATTGATCAAAATTTCATATTGCGCCGTTTATCACATATTCAGCGAAGGCACAAAAACCGAGTAATTTTATATTTTAAAAGTATTATGCCTGGAAATCAGAAATCTTGTAATGCGTTAGCCTTTTTCCAACCTAACGAGTAACGCTATTTCGTTACTTATTTTCGGTAACGGGCACAACACTGTGCCTGATATGTCTTAAACCTAGTACGCGCATCGGTCAGAAAACGAAGGCGGTATATACTATAAGCAGATACCGTTCGTAGGCGTCTCGCCAGGTAGTCCACATGTGCTCCCCATGATAGATGTTCACGCCCAGATACCTTGTAGATGACACGTTTTCTAATGGTGCAGGCGCACCATGCAGGTTGTACAAGTGGATAAGTGAATGACTAACGGGGTCAAAAATGTTATAATTTTGTGTGGGTTATGATATCAGATTAGTTTTGTTTTATCGACGTTTACAAAAATTTAATTGCTAGTGAACCACGCAATTGGAGAAACAATTTTGATGTTTTCAAAAATGTTCTGCAACACTACTTCTATTTCTCATAGCCCGCATTGTGGTAGTCCTAGCAAAAATGAGATATTGTATTAAAAAAAAAAAAAGAATGTAGGGGCAATCTGTTCCTTCGTAACCTGGCAAGGCAGCCAAAGTTGCAACCACACCCGCCATTCCGCTAGCTTAGGCGACCGGAAATGATCCATGGAATTCTGCAGACGAAGCTAGCGGTGCGCAGGCTCAATAGCAGCGTATGACTCTGCTAGTAGACTGGGAGGTAAGAAACCGATCTACGAAAGCTCCCGGGCCCTTCAAGCGTGAGCGCAATGTCTCAAAGCTGCGGTCTCGTGCCTGTAGTAGTGTTCCTGTAGCTTTGACGAACTGTCAGCTTATGCATGAACGGAGTGTATTTGCATGCGGTACTGAAACACGCATGGGCTGCATGCGTTGTCTTCTTGATCTTTGTTTTTCGCATATTTGTATACGCCTTGCATGTTTTTCTAATGGTTCAGTGACCGATCATAAAAAAAAGTGTTTTTTTTTTTTTTTCAGTTATTTTCCTCTTCACGATGTCGTCTATTTTCTTGGAACTTTCTATTTTTATGCTGCTGAATTGCCTGCGGATATTGCTCCAGTTTCTGTATTCTGTTGATATTAAAAAAATTAATAACGTGTAATTACAGTAATCCGTTACCAATATTTGTAACGCAATTACATTGCAAATTACTGCCACAAAGAAATTAACAGGGCAATTACGAAATTAATCGAATAATTCACAAATTACGAGTGATCCGTTACTTGTAACGGAAAGCTTCCCAAGTCTGCCTGTGCTGAGTTCCAGAGGAGGGCCGGTCCGATGGACGACGCGGCCGCTGCGTGCGATAGTCGACGTGTCGACGAGCGACACCTCTGGCTTCGCGCCTCCGTGGTCGTCGCGAGAGATGAAGGGCCGCCGCTGAGTTGGAGGGGCCCCCGTGCCGCCTTGGGTGGGACGCCGTGCCTCGGACCGTGAAGGATGGCGCCCCCGGCTTTGCCCCGTGGACGCCTAATCGCTTCGCGGGACGTTTTTATAACCCTCCCGGCTTATTCGGGGGTAAGGCTCCCCGGCTCGGACCGCATTCCTCCGTCCAATGACTCAGTTTCGATTGCGCGGGGATTTACGGCGAGTCGTGATCGCGTAGAGTCGGCGCGGCTGAAGGCGCGCGCGTTCACTCGCGGGGCACGGTTCCGGGTCACGTACGGAGCGGCGCGCGTTTACCTAACTGATGGGCTTTTGCGAAGACGCCGCTGCCAGGGAACTTGGCAGGAAGAAGACCGAGGTTTAACTACCGGAAGGAGCGCTACGTATCCATGGAAATCATTACGTGTTAGCGTTTAAGCCTCCTACTGGTTGAGGCTGTTAACGTACCTACTGAACGGCATATAGTCATATATCAGTTAAGAATGCGCTAAAAGCACCTCCCACGCGCCTTGATCACTGCCAGTCAGAGTTCCTCCGCAATGCGCAAACAGTCCGCTACCGAGTCGCCCACCGCGCTGACGTCTGTGGGAATTGGGGTCTCACCTGCTAGAGGGACAGGACATGGCTGGAGACGGGAAAAAAAAGATCTCTTAATCCCGACAGTCTCAGCAATCAACTGCTTTCCCCTCGCGCGCCCTGGGCCTCGCCAAAGTCCTCGTATTCCACAAGCTCACGGGCCACACGCCACATAACTTGTCCTGGCACTGTCTTTCCTGGTTGGTCCGTCTGCAGAGAGACTCAATGCCGTGGCTGGTACGTGGTGACGTTTGTTTAGTGCATTCTTAACATGTATCCTATTATAGAAGCAAATACAGAATTGTTCCCGTTACTTGAAAAATGTAATGAATTACAAATACAAATTACTGAGCCTCAAATGTAATAATGAATTACCGTTACAAATTGCTTTCACTGCAAAGGAATGGATTACTCTACTCGTTACGCTTCAAATTAGTTTCACGTTACTTTTCCCGTGCACTTATCAAGGAAAACAAAAGAAAGAATTTTGATGTTTTAAAAATGTTCCGCAACACTACTTTCCATTTCTCATATACGCCCGCAGAGACATGTACGTAAAGGCCCGTTTACACATATGCAACCGAGTAAGACCGAGAGAGACCAGACCGGTTTTTCAGCCTCTTGCGACGTCTTAAGGCCCGTTCACACTCTTGCGACCGAGTAAGACCGAGAGAGACCAGACGGGTTTTTAAGCCTCTTGCGATCTCTTAGGACCAGCTCCGCTGCCTCACATCCGGTCCTAAGACGTCGCAAGAGGCTTAAAAACCGGTCTGGTCTCTCTCGGTCATACTAGGTCGCATATATGTGAAAGGTGCTTTAGGACCGGATGCGCTGCAGCGGAGCTGGTCCTAAGATATCGCAAGAGGCTTAAAAACCGGTCTGGTCTCTCTCGGTCTTACTCGGTCGCATATGTGTGAACGGCGCTTAACGCGTTCCTAGTAACGAGTTACTTATTCGTAGTTACCTTTTTAGGTAACGAATAACATATTTAGTTACTTTTTTTCTGGAAAATGAACGAGTAACGAACTTAGTTACTTTTAAGGCCAAGTAGTGAGTAACCTTACTTCGTTACTTTTGAGGAGTGACGTGTCCAACACCGTTTAAAACAGCCTCGTTTTCATTCGAATCTGAGTACGCCTCTATTGGACGAAGGCAGATAGACAACCCCGAGAACCAATGAACAGTAGGACAGTATAGGAATGTTTATCGCTGAACACGTCAGTGGAACTCTAATGCTGGAAATGTCCTTCACCCTGCTAACACAATAAGGTTCGTTCTAGAATCGTGTACAGTACCGAATGTGGACCCGGAGGTTGCCAACACGAGAAGTCACACAGCCCATTGTCAATTTTAAAGTTTAGGAGCCGAAATAATAAAAGAGAGAAGGGAATCCCAGATTCACGAGCTCTTTTTTGAGCACAGACTGGAGTTCCTTCGAGCGCGCCAGTAGAACGACTCTTCTGCGTCGCCGGAGATGTATTCTCAAAAAAGCAGGGAAACATAACCGATGCAAACTTCGAGAGGTGCAACGACTACTGGAAAGAAAACAGTAAACTATGAAACACAACAGTTGTGTATTTGGTCGTCGAAGAAACGAGAAAAGTAACTGGCTACTCTTGAGGTAAAGTAACCCGTTCCTTTTGCGAATGGGCAACGAGTAACGTTGTTTTCTTTTATTTCTAGCGAGTAAAGAGTAAAGGTATTTAGTTAGTTTTTTCGGGTAACGTGTGCATCATCTGTGCTGGCATATGGTAGTCCTTGTAAAAGTAAAATATTGTATTTAAGAGAAATAATGGGGGTGCACTCCGTTCGCCTGTAAGCTGACAAAACAGCGAAAGTTGCAACCCCACTCGCCATCCCGCTAGCTTACAGAGACCGGTAAATGATCCGTGGAGTCCGTCCTGCAGACAAAGCTATCGTTGAGCGCATGCTCAGTAGCAGCGTCTACCTCCGCTAGGAGATCCGGAGGTATGGAACCGATCTACGAAAGCCCCCTTTAGGAACGGCCGGGCCTTTCAGATGTGAGCGCAACGCCTCAAAGGTGCGGTCTCGTGCCTGTATAGATTTGACGCACTGTCAGCTTATGCATGGACGGAGCCTATAGCTTCATGGAGTACTATCGTGGTTCACATGTTTACCCGCGACCTCCGCGCTCCCCGTGCCCCGTTTTTCGACAGTGCTATGAGACGCGTAGTGAATCGTGCGACAGTGTAAAATGCGGCACACGAGCCCTCAATGCGGGAGCAGTCCCGCGAGTCGCGGGACGGGTGGTCACCCCACCTGTGGGCATTGCGAATAAAACTTTTCGAGTTCGTACTTGATTCGACATTTGACTTCTTTACCGCTATTTGACACTATACAAATCGGTTTGCATTCCATCGCGGTTTGCAGGGCATCGCTAATGAAATCTTGAACCACCGTCTTAGCTTTTCAACAGTGAACCGTTGCACCCGGAAAAGAAGTGTTCGGAGGAGACGACAAATTCCCGATTATCAGCAATTGCGTGTCATCTTCAAGCGTCAGCTGGTCGTTCTACCGGCCAAGAACTAACGATGTTTTAGGAAGGGAAGGAATCATCTTTCGATTCCTGCTCAAGCTCTGCTGTACATGATTGTCATTGAGTAAGCGTGAACGCCGACCTGCAGCTCGCGCAGCCCAATAGGCACAATCATACTCCAACAAATTATCACGGACGTGTAGCGAGCGACTAAACTATGCTTTTGTTATCCTCGTTGCAGCAACTGAACTAACTGAAGCAACTAAACAGACTGAAGCGACTGAACTATTAGCGAAATAAACATGAGAAAAGGGGAACGAACTACCCAAAGTCCGCCAACCTTTCTTTGAAAAAAACAAAAGGTCCTTTTTTTTGTTTTTTACTCGACAATTGATAACACGTGTTGTTTTATAAGTTATAACCTATTAAGAATCTCCAATTTAATTATAGTAAATTCAAGAGAGCTTGATATTCTTTATTTGCGTCCAATCGATTTCAGCATTGCTTTGTTATTAGAGAGGTTTAGTAGATCGGTCCGATGACTCCGATAATGGTACCCGATATTCCACCGCCGCCTTCGCGCATGGATCGCATCATAATCGGGGGTACCGGAGGTATCGGAACGATCTAATAAAACTCTCTATTGTCTGAACAGCCGAAGCGACTGCCGTCCGAAACGCCGAAGGAATGAACGCGAAGAGACACACTATATACAATCTCCTGCCTATTGCACACTCGGTACCATCTTATCGCAAGAGCATCACTATAATTCACTTCCTGATGACCTCATGGTGACAGCGCACCTCACTTCCTCTTGCTATTTCAACAACACAACGGGAATAAGCGGTCGGATTGCGCTATCCTAATCACAACCTTTGACACATCTTCGATGCTTAGACACAGAAAAGGTATCGGGATCGAAGGCCCGAACCGATCATCGCTACACCGCCTGCAACACAACAACCCTGCGGTAGCGCGCTCCCCGCGCCCGATTCCCACGACCATAAAACCTTAAAACCCACGCCGTGCGCGCGCACAAACATCAATGGCAGGCACCGTGCACTAAAGAAAGAAGCGCGACCATCTATAGTGGCCCCAGGGGCGGCGGTAGCCCAATTGGAACGCCGATGTTTTCTCGCCCAAGCGCATCTTGGTCATCCTTCGCAGCAGAGAGGAGAGATCTTCCCGCCTGCTCCTCCGTCCATGGCGGGGTCGGTCCCTCGTGTTCCCAGGATCTCCGATCGAATTAATCTCGGCGGGTCTACGAGTCTGACGCCGGTTCCGCGCGACAGCCTATCATTTGGATAGCAGCTTCCGGCCGCCCTACCTGTTTGTTGTTGCCCCGAAGAAAAGAAGGATCGAGACGACGCTGCTCCTGAATGGGGGTGTGAACCGTACGCGATCGCGCGCACGTGTGCGCGCTTCGCGTGGAGACGTCGCTCGCGTAGGGTTCTCATTACGATGGACCGCAGTGGATCGCTACGAGCCATAGGACCCAATCCGATGCCGCGCGATTGTCACGTGACCCTCAAGAAGGGGGGATGCAGCGACGCGCGAGGCGCGTGGTCAGGTGATTCGTGCAACGTGCTGGATTGGCTGCAGGATGGCCGGTGGCGTCGGTCCATCGTCGATGAAGCGGAGTGTTTCTTGGGAGCGGCATTCGGTTTTCGAGTTTCCTTTTTTGCCCGAGGGCCCGCAAATTCGCGCCCGACGCCTTATTTATGCGAGCTGGTCAATTTGAGAGGAGGAGGAAGGAGGAGAAGGCCAAGAGGAGGAGGCGAAGGAGCCAAATTGCGCGTCGGTCGCTTTCCGGACCGACACACCCGATCTTGGAAGAGAGTTGGGCTCCCTTCTTTTTCTTTCTATAACGCCTCGCACCGGCGGTGATGGTGGCCGCGCGGACGCCTATTCTTCGCGCCTCTGTTGGAGTGGCCGCCGCCGCCGCCGCCAAAGGGGCGACCTTGTGAAGAAAGCCGAAACCCCGTAAAGAAGCCATTCATGCGTGCGTTGCTCGGCTGCGCTGCTGCCTTGCGCCGAAGCCGCGGCGTTGTGCCGTGGGCGGCTTGCACTCGGCAAACAACCGCGGCTCTCTACCAGTCTTTTGTTTGCGTCTTCGAGGAAAAGGAATATGGCGGTGTCAACGGGTTAGCGTTTCGTAAGATTTACAAATAAAGGGAATCGCGATTCCGATTCCGTTTTCAACGCTAGACAGTACGAGCGATTTAAGATGTTAATGGACCCTTTTCAATAGGGCGCGCCCTTTAGTAGCTGTTGCCCCAATTATTGCAGTCTGCCCATTGTTTGATCACGTCTCCGAGCCAGGCACGTATCCGGGGGGGGGGGGGGGGGGGGGGCATGCCCCCCCCCCCCGAAATCTTTAATTTTGCTGGGGCCTCCTCTCCCCCCTCCCCCTCATACAGCCTTTGGTCATGGGCGACCCCCCCTCCCCCGAAACAAAATCCTGGCTACGTGCCTGCTCCGAGCATATGCTGGACACGAGGGTCGCGTCAGCCTTCGGCGTGAACTCGGCTCAGCTCGCATCGGAAACGAGCGCTACGTCCACGTTCTGCGAGGACTCGGACCCAATCACACGCTTCGTGCTCAAGAATGGATGGATGAATGTTAATGTCTATACCCTTTGTAACAGGCGGTAGCTTGCGCCACCTAGCCGAAGAATTGTCGACTGCTAATGTTGCTTGATGGGCTTCTGAAAAGGATCTATTTTCAGTGTCGCTTGCGCAAATGGTGTGTCAAGTCTCCCACAATATATGAAAGACAAAATCGCCGATGAAGTAAACGCGGTGGTGCCGCGTACGCTGGCCAGAGCTGCACCCTGTTTTCAGAAAGACGATAGAAGGAAAGCCCATTTACTTTCTCACACCAAACCACGGTGGCTCGGATATAAGCGAATCGCGCACAGCCGCCTGAAACTGCATCGTAGAATGGGTCTTTCACATTGTTTTTTGACTGTGCCAAGGTGCGACACGAAGGTGCGCCCGCGGGCCTCTCTTCCGTTAGAATGAAGGGTTAAAGGGATGCTGAACCGAAATTTTGATTTCAGAAAACAACGCAGAAGCGCTAGGCGGGACGCTGCAAGCCCGAAAACATCACTCACTCATAAAGCGATATCTCCCCAACGGATGGTCGTTTATTTGTGAAAGAAGAGCGCGCCTGAACAAGGCGAAAAGGGCCCGTGACGTCACCGCTTCTCGTTTCCTCCTCTTCTCGCCTTGACTCCTCGAGGACGCGGAGAGGGAAGGAAGCAAGGCCGTTTCCCCTCCTCCTCAACTATTCTGCAGGAGACGCGGCGTCGTGATTCTCACTCAATCGCATCCTTATTTGATAAAAATACGGCCATCCGTTCGAGATATCGCTTTATGAGTGGTGTTTTGAGGTTTGTGGCGCACCGTTGAACACTCTTCCTACCTTATTTTGTGAAAACCAGATTTCGGTTCAGCATCCCTTTAAAATCTTCTATCTCGTCGACGAAAGCCGGTTCTATGTGGGGAGCGTAAAGTGCGGCATAAGGATTGCGGAAACATTTTATGGTACGTCAAACATTGCAACGCCGTAAGTCAAAAACATACATTAATATTCATGTCCATATATCAGCTCTGGGGGTATATATACCGGGTGAAACAAGGAGACGGCAGGCTCTTTAAATCGACCGGAAAATTCGGTTTCTTAACCTATCGCGCTACGACTTTGTGCAGCGTTGCCCACAGATGGTGCATTTTTTTTTTGTAAAATTTGCAAAGAGCGAACTTACCTGAGGAAAAAGTAAAGAAAGAAAAAGGCTTAGCTCCTATTAGAGTTCCTGTATAGGCTCCCTACGGGAGCCAGAGTTGCGCGTTTGATTCCACATGCCGCGTGCCGCCCTCGCCGCTATTCGACGAGATCCGATCACGTGAGGAGCCGTATCAAGTGTCGTGCAGCAAAGTAGACGTTGCACGCGCCCCGGCGTACGTTCCCAGGCTTTTGAGCCCGCCGCGCGCCTCGAACGCGCGGCGCTGCTATTCGCCGAATTCAGTCACGTGAGGAGCTGGATCCACTTGCCATGCGTGAACGCGCAACTCTGGCTCCCGTAGGGAGCCTATACAGGAACTCTAGCTCCTATGGAAACGCAGCGACGTCACCGGTCTTCAAAGAGCACGGCGCCGTTTCGCACGGGACACAAGAGATGGCGCAACGAACGCCGCCAACGAACGAGCATACGGCGCCGAGAGCCAGCGTCTTTAGCAGACAATCTTTTCGACTCAAAAGCGGCGCGCGTTCCGCAGGCGGCGACAGTCGCAGAAACAAAAACAGGCGCGGTAACAACAAGGAACTGCAGTTCCTTGTCTGCTAAATACGCCGGCTCTCGGCGTCGTCTGCTCGTTCGTTGGCGGCAGTTGGCGTCGCGACCGCTTGCGCCATCTCTCGTCTCCCTTGCGAAACGGCGCCGTGTGGTTTGAAGACCGGTGGCGTCGCTGTGTTTCCATAGGAGCTAAGCCTTTTTCTTTTTTTACTTTCTCCTCAGGTAAGTTCGTTCTTTGCAAATTTTACAAAAAAAAAAAAATGCACCATCTGTGGGCAACGCTGCACAAAGTCGTAGCGCGATTGGTTAAGAAACCGAATTTTCCGGTCGATTTAAAGAGCCTGCCGTCTCCTTGTTTCACCCTGTAGTTGCATCGGAATGCGATATCCGCTCACACGGCGTCAATTTCCCACGCTTATTTCCTCTTGCTGTCGACATAAGGCGACAAGGTTGTAGTGGAATAAGGAAGTTAGTTGTAAGCACGCAGTCAACGAGCGGATTAGGGCAGTGGTGGTATTTGCTTTCAGTTTGAGGACGTCGTTCATATATACTATACTAGATACGGTAAGGGCGTGGCGACCACTTCTTAGTTCCTTTGGGGTTTTATTAAACTCGGCAAATGAAGAGAAAAAGAAAAAAAAAATGGGCAGCGACATTTATTGTTAAAGCACTCTATCTAATGCATATATAGGGAGTATTCACTGGACGCCATATTTGTGGGTGCTGTTTAGAGCGCATGCTCAGAACGAACGAGGTCACATCAATAGGCTGCTAAGACCGGCAAATATTGATGGTGCGGAATGCACGTTGCAAAAGAACTGTGAAAGCTCGCCATCAGCACGCGCTCAGCATTCGCGCACAGAGATATGGCCGCCAGTGAATACTCCATATTGCGTAAAGTCGGGATCACACTGCTTACACACATCATAGAAAAGACAGTCTGCATACAGATTCGAACTGCGAGGCACCGCGAGATCCGTGCTTCGAATGCCGCATGGCAATGTGTTTAAGGAGAAAACTTGGCATGCTGCAACCTGCATTCGAACCACGGATATTGTGGTGACTCGCGTTTGCAGACTGCCCTTTGTATGATGTGTGAGCAGTGTGACCCCGGCTTTAGGGATTTGGTGAGAGGATTGGTGTGCCACGTGTGAAGTATTATAGTGGTTCTATAGGTTCACGCAACGTGAGGTCAAGTGACGTTGATTTCCCCTGCTAAATTTAGCGGGGAAAGTGGACTGGTGTCTAGGTCATAAGACGTGAATTTTCCCGCTAAATGTAGCGGGTAGCTGAATTGGGGTCAAGGGTCATGTGACGGCATGCAATTTCCCGCTAAATACGTTTATATCGTACTTTTCTTTACCACTTCGTCGAATGGCCCGACCGCAATCAGCTGACGACAGTTGCACGATGATTATCTGCAAAACGTTATCCGGCAGTCTGTACGAACAAATACCGGCTATGATGGCTGGCTAAATTATAGTTTATTTGCAATATTTGTAATTCCTGATAATAAAGATACTTCAAATTTTATAGATTTTGTGGTAACTATAGACGTTTGCATCTATGGCCTTTGGGCGCCACCATCTTGCTACCGGTGTCGGCATATCGTCTTATAGTCAAACGTTGTAGAGGCGTACCCATGACCTCAGCAATGCTTGACTATCACATGGTCTACCCACACCAGTAGCAAGATGGCGGCGCCAAGGGGGCCGTACTTGGACGCGTCTACATACCTTTCTAGCGCTTATAATCTAGGCGAAAAATGCTGAGTCACTTGGCTGTGAACGCATGCGCAGCGTTTCATATTGCGTGAAAGAGGCCAACTCCGACCGCTCAGAACGCCTTCCACAGCCAAGCAGGTAAAGATGGCAGAGCGAAGATGGGCGATTATTGGAAAGGGTATAATCACCTTTGTTTTAAGGCCACGGTCCCACTGAATGTGGCAGTTTAGGTGCGTTTTGGCAGGTCATTACTTATCTCCTTTTAAATACTATTTTGTGGGATTGATGTCATTCGAAAGGCAATGCAATCCTCTTTTATTTGATATTATGTATGTATTGGTTTATACTGTTCATGCGCATTTGTAGCGTTGCGAATATGATGGCGCGGACCCTCACTTGCTCCGCTGGTTCGTGTTTCATGAAGAATCTATTAAAGATAACACGGATCCAATAGAGCAGTTTTGTTAAGATGATGTCAGAGCAGAATGTAACGATATACTTTTTTGGTATTTGCACTGCTTTGTTTTGTTCATCTCTCCAAATATTGCCCTAAAATTGTAAATTTTCAGCACAAATATGTTTTTAATAACATGCGCTAGGGCAATGAAATTAGCTACAGATGTAGTGCTTATAATGGGTAATATGCAGAAAAAAAATTAATGTTGTGTAAATTTTTTTTGTTTAGATATTCTATATCTAACGTAGCACTTTTTTGTGCTTCGAGTCACGGTGCTTCAAATGCCGCTGAGGAAATAATTAAACTATGATAAAATATTTTATAAGACTTAGAACTACAATGGTTGCCCAAGACGTGGACGATGGCTTTTTTTTTTCATTTTCAAAGTCATAACGCTCCAGGAGCCCTTCAAACTTATCTGTTTTTGACGCATATCTTTTATGGACATCAAACAGATTTATTGGCATCTAATAACATTTATTGCATGGAATAGATATACATTGCGATGTATTCGATCTTTACAATGATCTTACTTTGGTTTCTTGATAGGTGTAGAGCTTAGTTAATTTTATAAACAATTAAAAACTATTTGGGTGTTTTTGCGCTACCTGCCGGATGGCAGACAAAACTGCTGATTTCTAATGTTCAAGAAATTTTCGAGGGCGGCGTTGGCGTCTGTATCATCACAGAGCCGTTTATACTGAGAGAGTTTGGCCAATGGGCGGAGCTTGTTGGCCGCTAGAACAAGCGGATTTCGAGGTAACACAATATGGCGTTACTTCTTTGTCTTGTTCATTCCTGAGAAATCGCGTAGAGTTCCTATGAGTCAGAGCCACATTATGGCGGACGGAAGTAGTCATCCCCCGGTTGTCAGACTACGCTGCTGTGGTTGTCAGGCTGTCAAAATCTCCTTAAGAAGGCCAAACTCTCAGTATAAACGGCTCTGTATCATCATCAATGTCCGTGTCTTTTTACCTTCACATTTAGAAAATATGTTGGAAGATTTACTATCGATAAATGAATGGTTTAAGTACTGGGTCAGGTTAATAAATCTAAGACAAATAATTACACAAGCGTAGTGTGATATAATGTGTTCATTATTCGATATGATTGAAATCGATAAACAATAAAGACTAAAAGGAAAAGAATACACCCGAGTTCACTTCGTGCCTATAGACCTTTCCAAAAACGAGCTTGTGGCCGGTGCCATTTTGAGCGTTCGTGCGTATGGCGCGTGCTTTGCTCGCTTTCCGAAGCGACGGACACGCACGTGCTGGGCTGTGAAGATCCCACGCTGGACTGTGATTTTTGTAAACATAGGAAAGGTCTATACTTCGTTTCACCTTATCTGCGTGCGAAGCCAAAGCTAGAAGCGCGAGACCAGCGCTTTTTGCGTTTCTCCCCAGCTCGCGCGCTCGAGCAAAGCCTGAACGCACGAAGCTTTCGTGATCGCGCTTCCAGCTTTGCCTTCGCTCGCACATAAGGTGAAACGAAGTATAGTGCCACTAAATGAGCTGCGCTTAGAGTATCGACACTCCGTTCCCCAACATTGTTGTGGGCGCCGCAATTTTGGGTCTTGCGCAGAGCAAACGCAACTGCCGATCGTCGATTGAAAAGTGTGACTTATTCAGCCTTAGATCCGGTGTCAGGAAGCTGATGCAATATTGCTTTGCTCTGTCGCGGACTGTTTAAACATTTGTGGAGGACGAAAAAAGCGTTTCCTGTGATTTTAGATAAAGCTTCAAATAACTGGCAACCATGATTTTAAGCCACAATATGCCCAAGTGTCGTTACTCTGAAGCGTAGCTTATTTAATGACACTATTCATGCCCTTGTTCAAGGAGCTTGTAATACCTGAAGGGGCCATGACGTAAGCTCCGAGGGTTCCACAAGCCACTACCTTTTGACGCCTGCCTCTTCCTCATTGTTCACGTTAATGCCACTAAATTAGCTACGCTTCAGAGTAGCGACACTTGACCATATTGTAGCTTAAAATCATGGTTGCCAGTTATCTGAAGCTTTATCTGAAATCACAGGAAACGCTTTTTCGTCCTCCACAAATGTTTAAACAGTTCGCGACAAAGCAAAGCAATATTACATGAGCCTCCTAACACCGAATCTAATGCTGAGGAAGTCGCACTTTTGAATCATGACGATCGGCAGTTGCGTCTGCTCTGCACAAGCACCAAAATGGCGCCGCCCACAACAATGTAGGGGAAGGAAGTGCCGATACTCTAAGCGTAGCTCCTTTAGCGGCTCTAGTTCCCGCAAACCTCCTTTCCCCTGACTGAAACTGAAACTAAATATTAATAATACACCATTATTATAGCTTATTTAGTTATAACCAACTACACATGATGAGAGGAGGAAGCGGCCGGGTAGGAGGAACGCGGGTTTTATGAGTGACCGTTCTTACCGTCTCAGAAGAGAGAACGCCAGCTTGCGCTGGTTTCGAAAAGATCCAAAGAAAAGAGGCGGCACGCTGTGTTCTTTGTGATTGTGCGTCTAATTTATATACAGGTATATTTGAAGATCGACGATGGACGTCGATCGTCTCGAGGTAATGTAATGTAATAACATTATATAAATAATAAAAATAATGAAGGACTGAACGACTCAGTTTTTCAATTCATGGATTGTAATATGGCGGTAGCCTATTGTACTTACTGTTGACGAAGAGCAATATGAGGTGACGAGGTAATGATTGAATGATGAGGCTCTATAAGGACGACGACATTAGTGGGTACCAAACCACAACGTACAGTGCCAGACTTGTTTCAAGTATCGTGTACCCTAAGACTTTTCTTCACCCGCAACAGAATATTGTAAGGCTCTGGATGGATGGATGGGTTTAATACAATGACTGAAGTTTGATTAAGATGGTGCGTCCACGGTAACCGTTCGATGCAGATCCGAGAGAGCGCAGCACGTGCACTGCCGTCTGAGCCCCGCTTCTTCTTTCTTCCTCACAGTATACGTCCCTCGTGGAAAAGGCCGGTCCACCGGCCGCGGACGTTATGGGACTTGACGGTAATAGGGTTTGAGTCTCGCAATGTGGAGGATATCGGTTGATTTAGAGTGGTGGTGGTGCAGTGGATATACAGGTGTGACTTCGTAGTTCGTAGAGGACAGCTTACGAGAGATTCGAAATGGGCCCTTGAAGCGTTTCTCAAGTTTTTCGCACCTTCCAGTCTGACGAGAAGGTGTCCAGACAAGAACCTCGTCGCCAACATTGTAGGAGACGGTAGGGTGGTGCTCGGCGTGACGGATGATCTGTTGTTGTTGAGATTGCAGGGTGCGAATGCGTGAGAGCTGACGAACTTCTTCTGCATGGGAAAGGACATCTTGGAGGTATGTGTCGAGAGAAGTGTCATCAATGTACGGTAACAGTGTGTCAATGGTGGACATCGGTTCCCGTGCATGTAAAAGATAGTAGGGCGAAAATCCTGTTGTAGCCTGCCGGCTGGTGTTATAGGCATATGTTACGTATGGCAGAATAGCGTCCCAATTATCCTGGTCATCTGTAAGATACATCGAAATCATATCGACTAGGGTGTGATTGAATCGTTCTGCCAAACCATTCGTTTGTGGATGGTAGGCAGTGGTTATATGATGAATCGTGCTTGCGAGGCGGCAGACTTCTTGAAGAAGGGTCGCCATGAAGGGTGTTCCTCGGTCCGTGATAATGGACTGAGGAGCGCCGTGTCTTAGAAGAATGTTGTGCAGAAAGAAATCTGCTGCATGAAGGGCTGTAGCTTCCGGGAGCGCCTTTGTTTCGGCGTATCGTGTTAGATAGTCAACTGCTACAATTATAAACCTATTTCTTGTTTTTGTTTGAGGAAACGGGCCAAGGAAGTCAATTCCAATTTGTTGAAACGGTTGGCGGGGTGGAGAAATTGGCCGGAGAGGCCCGGGAGGCGGTTGTGTGGGTCGCTTTTTGGTTTGGCATAAGTGGACAGGCTCGCACATATTTGTTAATTGTTCGCTGCATGCCGGTCCAGAAGAATTTGTCACGAATTCGAAAGTACGTTTTAGAAAATCCGAGGTGCCCGGCGGTGGGATCGTCATGGTTAGCTTGAATTATGTTTTTTTGTAGGTGACGGGGTACTACAAGAAGCCATTGCCGTCCTTGGGGTTCATAGTTGCGTCTGTAGAGAACGTTATTTCGAAGAGAAAAGAGGCGGGCACGTCGGTGAACATACTGAGGGCAAGATGTTGT
Organism: Ixodes persulcatus; assembly: GCA_013358835.2. Classification (NCBI taxonomy): domain Eukaryota; kingdom Metazoa; phylum Arthropoda; class Arachnida; order Ixodida; family Ixodidae; genus Ixodes; species Ixodes persulcatus. Next base: position 16,542 of record JABSTQ010005161.1, read on the forward strand.
GAAACCTTGCAAGTAATGAATCAGTGGCCTGAGAGAATTGTCAGTGAGCTGCGCTGATGCCATGTCGAGATTATGAAGGGTTGCCGTAATGTCTGCTCTGTGATGCTCATAAGAAAGGGGCGCGTTGTTGGGGAGAGGACACCGAGATAGACTGTCGGCGTCGAGGTGTCGTTTGCCTGATTTATATACAACGGTAAAGCGGTATTCTTGGAGTTTTAAGGACCAGCGGCCAAGGCGTCCTGATGGGTCTTTTAGGCTGGCAAGCCAGCATAGCGCGTGATGGTCGGTGACAATACGAAAGGATGATCCATATAAGTAAGGACGAATTTGGAAATTGCCCAGATAACTGCTAGGCATTCCTTTTCTGTTGTTGAAAAATTGCGTTCGGCTTTCGTGAGGGTTCGGCTAGCATATGCGATGACACGCTGCTGGTTGTTGTGATGTTGAGCAAGAACAGCACCTATTCCCTCTCCACTAGCGTCGGTTCGAATTTCGGTGTCCTGACGTTCGACGAAATGACCAAGAACAGGGGCTGTGGTTAATGCATTTTTTAAGTGTTCAAATGACGTATGTTGGTCTGGGCCCCATCGAAAAGAGATGCCATTGCGTAGCAGTTGATTTAAAGGTTCAGCGATGCGAGAAAATTGATGAATAAATTTTCGAAAGTAGGTGCATAAGCCTAGAAATGTCCGCACATGTTTGACGTTTTGTGGGACAGGGAATTCTGATACGGCTCGTACTTTCTCAGGATCTGGGCGTACTCCATCGGCACTGACTAGATGGCCGAGCACTTTGATTTCCTGGGCACCGAAAATGCACTTTTTGCTGTTCAATTGGAGTCCAGCAGTACGAATGCATTGAAGAACTGTGCGGAGTCGTGAGATGTGTTCCTCAAATGTTGGAGAAAAGACCACAATATCGTCGAGATAACAGATACAAATATTCCAAGATAAGCCACGAAGTAAAGCATCCATCATGCGCTCGAATGTGGCAGGCGCATTGCAAAGCCCGAAAGGCATAACGTTAAAATGGTAAAGGCCATCATACGTTATAAAGGCGGTCTTAGGTTTATCACTAGGGGCAAGAGGAACTTGCCAGTAACCGCTTCGAAGGTCCATTGATGAGAAGTAGGACGAGCCTTGTAGCGTGTCGAGTGTATCGTCAATTCGTGGGAGGGGGTAGACGTCTTTTTCCGTGACTTTGTTAAGGCGGCGATAGTCCACACAGAAGCGCCAGGTGCCATCTTTCTTCCGAACAAGGACGACGGGGGATGACCAAGGACTGGACGAAGGCTCGATCACTCCTTTTTCTAGCATGTCATCAATTTGTTGTTTAATTATTCGACGCTCTGCGGCGGAGGTTCGGTACGGTCGGCTTCGGATTGGGTGTGAGTTACCGGTATCAATGTTATGTTCGACAAGCATCGTTCGGGCTAACGTTTGGGCGCTGAAGTCGAAAATGTCTTCGTAAGAGTGGAGTAGAGAGTCCAATTTCTGAAGTTGGTCTGGGAGGAGAGCTGCGTCTATCATCTTCTGTCTGTGTTCGGTGAAGTTATTGTCGGTGAGGGTCTTGGTATTTGCAGCAGTGGGGACGAGTGTAGCGAAACTTTCCTCAATATGCATCTGGAGTGTGGCGATGCGACTGCCTCGAGGAAGTACCTGCGACTGGACTGAAGTGTTGGTGATCCAGATGTTACATTTATCGCCTGCGATGGATGCAAGAGAATAAGGTATGACGATTCCTTTCTTTGTGAACGTAGAATGAATAGGTTCGATGAGTCCGAAGGTTTCATTGACTGAGTTCGGAACAATGAGAGTGGCAGCAACGGCCGAGTGGGGTGGTAGCAACAGGTCATAGTCTATATGAAGGACGGTAAGTGGGGTCTCAATACGTTCCGGGATGTCGACTGAAGAATTCAGATGAATTTCACGATTTGCACAGTCGATGAAGGCGGCGGTTGTAGAAAGAAAATCCCAACCAAGAATGACGTCAGCGATGCAGGTGGTAAGTACAGTGAACATGACAATGTATTGGTTGTCACCAAGCCTTAAGTGCGCTGTACAGTATCCGAGAGGGCGCACCAAATCACCATTGCCCATGCGGAGCAGGTGGCCCTCAGATGGGGGCGTGAGCACTTTTCGCAAGCGTCGACGGACGTTCTCGGGAATGCACGACTTTGCTGCGCCAGTGTCGACTAAAGCAAGAAACTTTTGATGTCCTATTTCCACATTCAAATTCGTTGGTCCCGCAGAAGGAGGGTTTTTCGCATATTGTTGAGATGCAGCCTGACCTCCATTGTCGATGCAGGCTGCGGTTTTTAGTTTGACTGTTGAGACGTCGAAGGGATGGGATCACTGAATGGGGAAATAGAGCGGCGACGACGAGGGTATGGCGACGGTGAGCGACCACGCCGGGGTGTAGGTTGCGCGACGGGGCTGGTTGAGCGGTCATGAGAAACGATCCCGGTGTGCGTAGGGTTGTGAAAAGCGGCGAAAAGACGAGTTATCGACTTGCCGGTAATCATAAGAAGGACGACGGTCTTCGAAGGTGTTGCGGTCTCGAGAAGGGAGCATGGATGGGGGGCTTGTATCATTTAATCGGCGCCGACAACAGCGGAGGACGTGGCCGGGAACGTGGCAATAAAAACATATTGGTCGGTTGTCATGGGTCCTCCAGACATCGGCTTGACGGCGTGTTTGAGGAGATTGTCGTGGTCGTGCTGCATAGGAAGGTGGAAGTTGCTGGTATGCGCATAGGGGTGTTGGCGGGTGTGTGGCGGGGGCATAGGGGGGAGTGTTGTGCGTCAGGGGCTCTAAAGCAGAGCGAAGTTCATCTCGGATAGCTGATTTGATGTCGTGGCGCTCACCGGATGGCTGGGATGCAGGCAAAGGTGCGCGCTGATGCCCAAGAAAATATCTTAGTTCTTCGCGGATGATTGTACGTATCAGGTTCGAGAGGTTTGTGTCGGTGTGCGAAGCAAGAGACACCTCAGGAAGGCGTTCGAATGGCCTCTTGAGTATTCGCGCGTTGTCGAGCTCTTCGTACTTCCGACATTCAGATACTAGTTGAGCCACGGTCGGCGGAGACTTGGGGGCTACGATGGAAAATAATTCCTGTGAGAGCCCTTTGAATAGGTGGCGGATCTTGTCATCTTCGTTCATCTCGGGGTCGACTCGGCGACACAGCCGGAGGACATCTTCGATGTAGGCGGTTGACGATTCTGCTGTGGACTGGTATCTGTGTTGTAGTTGGTCTCGGGCCTTTTCTTTGCGGTGTTCGGGTTGACCAAAAGCGTCCGCAAACGCCGTTTTGAAGCCGTCCCAAGAATTGATGGTTTCTTCGTGGTTGTCAAACCATCGGAGCGATGTGTCTTTGAGAAAGAAGACCACATTGGCGAGCTTGAAGGAGTCGTCCCATCCGTTGTGTTGACTGACGCGCTCGTAGTTCTTCAGCCAGTCATCCACGTCTGAGTCGGGAGAGCCTGTGAATATCTGAGGGTCTCGCTGTCGGTGTTTTATAGTCACAGCGGGTGCAGAGCGGGTTCCGGTTGTGTTACCTTCTTGGTTAGCCATGGGCGGGTGTTGGGTGGTCTGTCCACTGCGTAGCTCCAGGTTTGGGGGTGGCGAGGTGTGGCGACGGGTAGGAAACCGCTGACCTCCACCAACCTGTAAGGCTCTGGATGGATGGATGGGTTTAATACAATGACTGAAGTTTGATTAAGATGGTGCGTTCACGGTAACCGTTCGATGCAGATCCGAGAGAGCTCAGCACGTGCACTGCCGTCTGAGCCCCGCTTCTTCTTTCTTCCTCACAATATATATATATATATATGAGTATTGTTTAGTACATCTGTTCAAGTGGTGTTCATGCGTGTTTTGTTTTTCCTGTAACATCGTTCAATTACTTTAGCCTTCAACACGTTTTATTGCTCGTTATTGCTTCATTCGTCTCCCCTTTTCCTGGCACCGACCAGCAAACCATCACAATGCCGCACGGTTGATCTCCTTTTTTTGTTTTTCCCAGTGAACTTCTCTCTAGAATAACCTGCAGCGGCAGTTTACAAACAGCCCATTGCTGAATGAGTCGGCGACCGCTGCTTCTCGATTGACTCTTGACCGCTTTTCCTCACTGATGCTGCATGTCCTACATATCGCGGTGTCATGAAAATGGTAGAGCTGACCTCGCCCTATAGATCATTTCAATAACCGCTTTCTGAGAACTACCATCTTTGTACACTGGGTAGCTGTTTGTAAAAATAAGAAACCACGTTCGGCCACCCTCGGTGCGGTCAAAGGCGTGGTTTACTGCATGTACGAGGGGCGTTCATAAAGTTCGTAATTTTGGCACGAAGGAATCGAGATTCACCAATCAAAGTCGAGTAGAAGTTGCGACTTTGTCTACATCTTCGCCACCAAAAGTTACACCCTTTTTCCAGCAATGCAGCACATGCCGGAGGCCATTGTTACAGAACTCCTCGTTTTGAGTGTTCAGGAATCGCTCCACTTCAGCTATCACTTGGTCGCCGTCCTTCAAATGCTTTCCTCTTTTTTGGCCACACTGGAAGCGTCTGCGCCATTTAACCAAAGTGTCATAAAGTGGGGCGTGGTCCCCGAACAACGCTTCCAGATTGGAATGAATATCCTTGGCATTGCTTCCCTTCAAATGAAAAAACAAAACAAAAACGGATCACTGCATGCGCTTGGCACCGACGGGCGGTGCCATTCTGGTTTCGACTTCCGATGTTAATATTGTGCGGGAACTAGAAGGACACGCGCTCATGTTGATCTCTGTATTGTTCTGTTTTTTTTTTTTTTTTTCAAACTTTTATGCCGATAATGAGAACTATACGAACGCCCCTCGTTTTGTGTGTAATTTGCGACGTAACGCTCAGACAAAAAAAAAACATATTCGGGAGATAATTTGTGTAGATTGGCATTTATTTTATCCCGGGTATCATATAGGGTCAGTGGAAGAAAAATTAAAAAAATATAGGCCTCTGCCGGTGGTATTCGCGAACGCGGAGCACTCGGTGTTCCGAAGCGACCGATTTCGGACAGATGGTTTGTGCGGTAGCCTCTGGCCTGAGCTTAATAACTCACAGAGGCAAAACCAGAGGGCGATTTTTAAATTTCGCATCGTGCACACGATTGAAAGTACAGCGCACATTATAAACCCTGTGATATTGTGGGACTTTGTCGCATTTGTCGTGTTTTATTTTATTTTTTTTTCTACGTGCTACGTTTTTGTGCTACGCTCGCTCGACCTTTCCCGCTGGTTTGAAGTTTAACAAGGCCCTGACCATGCCTGTCAGCGCAGCTGCTCCTGAGCGAAAATCCCCCCACGTATCCACAAAATACCAAATCCTAAAGCCCCTCTATCCTGGGAAAAGTGGCGCCATTCATTGTTGTGGAAATGCTCGAGACACGTGCCGCGCGTCACTTCTGAGAAGAACATGGCATCTGAAATCTAGCTCAGTGCTGCGCTGTGCTGCCAAGGTCTTCCCAAGGGCTGCACGTTGCACCTGCCTCGTGCATCGACGCACCTTGCGCTACTTTTAAAGCATCAAGGGGCTTTAGCTATAGACCTTTCCAATGTTTACAAAATCACAGTCCAGCGTGCGATCTTCACAGCCCAGCACGTGCATGTTCGTCGCTTCGTAAAGCGAGAAAAGCACGCGCCATACGCACGAACGCTCAAGATGGCACCGGCCACACGCTCTTTTTTGAAAAGGTCTATACTCCGTTTCACCTTATGTTGTACCGCAGAGAAGGCTAGAAGCGAAAGCTCATAGCGTTGGGAAGTGCTCTTGACGCGCGAGAGCTTGTGCCGCCGAGATCTGCCCTAGAGCAAGGAGCTCGCGCTTGTAGCCTTTCCTGTGGTACATCATAAAATGAAACAGAGTATAGTCCTTCTTTTGCGCGCTACCTGCAGTGCCAGTCACCGCATCATTCGAAACTCCTGAAAGTGCAGCGAAATTTATGGCTATGCTGTCCCATCATGCTGTAAGACGAATGCAGGTCTTGGAATTACCTGCAACGGCACACATCGGAGGCTACATCACTCGCGTCGTAACCGAATAGTTGGCATGCCTCTTGTGCTCATGTAATATGGCGAAGCCGAAGACCAATAGCCATTTGCATAGCCTAACAAATCACCTGTATGGAGGAGGACTCCAGTACCCCTCAGACAAACTAATTAATCTGCTCAACATTCTCAAACTATTTGCGGCATATGTGTTATCATGCAACGTGAGGAACTGGCGATTTCTCGAGGAACGTCTCAGGTTAGCAGAGCCACCAGTGAGCGACTCTCCTCTGCTAGTCGGCCTAACAAACAACGAGTTTCATCTCCCTGAACTTGTTCATTTCAAGTGCACAAAGTTCTACGGGCGACCTCTAATGAGCTATGCTTTCAGTAAAACAGAAAACAAATGAAGAGTACACAAAGTTTTGTGCGGAAGCCTCTTTCTCGTAAGTTTCAAATGTTGAGCTAGAGACCTTTTTACGGTGTAGTCTCTTATTAGCGAAGAGACACAGTCAATGTACACGTCGTTTTGGCATACGCATTCGCAGCTATGATACTTGCGTCGCAGATCCCCTCCGTGGTATATAACAACCACAAGAAAGAAACTGGCAGAGGTCATTACCTTGCCCGTTGAATCCACGAACTCCATTCAACGCAGAGGCACGATTGCGTTTTCACTATATGGGTTTGATCTATTAGGCCTGGTTTAATGTCTGTTCTGCCAACGGGCCGTCAACTTCTTTCTCATAAGTTAAAAAAAAGAAAACATCTTCTATTAACAAGCTTTCTGATTCAAAAGTTAACGTAACACGTCAAGTGTCAGGTTATTTTTCACTCGCGGTTTAATTCGTCTCTAACCAATTTGCTGCCGGTCGCTTCCTTCTATAATTCATCAATACAGAGCTCTAATCTAGGATGCCTCGTAAACCAGCAACAGTCCGCAAGATTAACGCGAGCAGCTGCCAAGGGCTACTCTCTTCTCCGGCACCATAACCCATTCCCCGGCGTGCATGCTCTCTGCGAAGCAAGAGGTTGTCTTAACCGCAGACACTGGCGTTGCTTAGCGCCACCGGCCAGGAGCCACGCGCACATTTTGCCAGCTGCCCTCGTATTGCGCGCGTTCTCCGTTGACAGGCATTGCTCTGCCCTGATCCGTTCGCTTCTTCCAAACACAACTGCGATCAAGCCTTAGCTCGCTCGACCTTGGCGCTCGGCCTACGGTCCAGCTACACAAGTTTTGTTACGTCCAGCTACACAACCGTCCAGCTACACAACCGTTCCTGTTTCATCCAAGCAGCGCTTCATACGCTGTTTGACTCAGACAGCCTACGTGAATGATGTCTCGTAGTTCGCCCTTTCTTGGTTAGAAGGGGTGGTATAAAAGTCATTATTCTGTTGTCGTCAAAGAGAGCACAAAGTTTTCTGAGAGAGCACGAGGTTTTGACTCCGTCGGTTTTAGCCTCGGACCACCGGGTTTGTCTGCCACAAGAGACACATAAAGAGCACTAGCATAATATTTCGGCTTTTAATTCTCTTTTCAGCGCTTCCCGTTGCTACCATATACGGGTACTGATTTATGCCATTGAGAAGGCCGTGTGAATGCAGTCGACGCATAGCGTCTATTGATTTGATCCTCTGATTGCAAACGCCTGTACATACGGCTAGCATTTGTATTTATAACGTGTGTGATCAAATGTATCACGCATAGGGGCATTCATATTTCTGATTCACGCTACCTCTGTCACGTAATCTAGCTTCAAACTCCGAATTTACGATCAAGTGAAAGCCCGTGCGCCCTGATACGATTACAAAGTTTTCTCGAGATAGCATGTCTTCAGAGAGCAGACCACGTTCACGTACGCACTCGCATGATCGAGCGATTCAAACAAAACACAGCAACTACGGGCAATATCCACATTGACTCAAAAACATGACAACAGAAGGACTGACAAGAACACCACATGACGCACGCCAAATACGGCAGGCCTCCCTACAATTGCGAATGCGCTTCACTGTTAGGATCAGACATGTACACGTTGCTGAACTAATGTAACTGAATACCGTTACTCCTTGCGTACTCGAAAAGTAAGTAGCATGCTATTCGTTACTGCGACTCAAAGCAGCGCGTTACATCAGCTTGAGAGTGACTAAATATTTCTCGTTACTTTGAATCTGTCTCTTTATTAAGTTGTAGCCACCC
>JABSTQ010005162.1:0-31777 GCA_013358835.2 Ixodes persulcatus
GGGTTCACTTTAAGTGTGAGCGTAGCAGAAGCTAAAAGGAGCACGCTCCGAGCTTTCAGCGTTCTTGCCAAGCATGAGCGCTCCTGCAGTGCATGCACTGGTCAGGAGCATATGCTCGCCCTTGTAGCATCGGCTGAGTCTGGACTTGAAGGGGCCCTGCAAAGCGTTTCTAGCCATTTTATAATTTGCACCGCGTTCGCTCTAACTAGTGAGTGTGACTTTAGTAACACATTAAACATAAAATAAAGAAAAAATACCGACGTATTTTGAACATGATAGATGAAATGGATTCAGAATATTCAGCACAATTTCTTTTGTTGATGACTTCCTTGGTCAGAACCAATAGAGAACCGAAACAAGAGCGTGCAACAACCATGCGCGATCTTACTAAGTGTTGGAATTAACATCCAGTTATGAAGATGTGAACGCCACACCAATATACAGGTGTTCTAAGCAAAAGTTTGCGTGAGAATCACGTGCTTGAAGAGATCAGAAGGGGTCACTTGCGACTATAGACCCTTTCCGAAATTCAGTGCCATCCAAAGCAAAGCAAAGCAGTTTAGGTTTTGCCTTATCAATGGCGAAAATGAACTTGCATCGGCACCGTCACTTTCGCAAGTCAACGGCACGCGAGGAATTGTTCAGTGTGAGTTCTTTCTCGAACACTTTCAGTTCGATGGCGACCAAGAACCTGCATTCAGAACAAAGCTCCAACCCAGTCAGATGCCTCGAGAATATTCTTTACACCAAAGGCTTTAAATTCGATTGTGTGCCACCCACAGATGGACTGAATCTGAGTTATTAGAAATAAACGCTTACGTAGCTCTTGTGTTTCATTCCCACGTCGCGTCGTACTGACCCCCCGAATGTACAGGCCTCGCAAATGAGTTCCGGCTGTATAAACATACAACAATTTGCTTGTGCCTCGCAAGATCCGCTTAGAAGCATCTCCAACGTCTTCCTTTATCAGTCACTAGAAGGCCGCCATTGGTATGGCACAGATGCCGTTCCACAGATGATGATAGTGATCAAAGTGGTCAGACTGAATTTCGGAAAAGGGTCTATTCAGCCAGAAAGCCCCTCTACCCTGGGAAAAGTGGCGCCATACATTGTTGTGGAAATGCTCGAGACACGTGCCGCGCACCACTTCCGGGAAGATAATGTCGTTCTAAATCTAGCTCAGTGCTGCGCTGTTCCACTTTGATCTTCCCAGGGATGCACGTAGCACGTGCCTCGTGCATCGACGCACCTTGCGCAACTTTCAAAACATGAAGGGGCTTTATTCAGCCAGTCCTTCCTCTAGAATTCTATATCGATATTATCTGTCGCTCTAGACCAATGTCTTCACTGAACGCTCGTGTATGACACTGATAGGCACGCTTTTCGAAGCAGCATGTGGGTTTATTTGACCCTTATGACCTTTTAAGCTGAAACAAAGTGTAGCAAAAGGGATGTCCAAATTGTAAGGTTGTAAAGTCGCGATGATATGCGGCAGCCTAATAAAATGTTAGAGCGCGCATGACTGATAAAGCACAGTGTCGTAAAATGAGGCCGCAAAACAAGTGCACGTAAAACCAAATATAGGAGGTATTCACTGGCCGCCATATTTGAGGTCACTGCTTAGAGCGCATGCTCAGAACGAGCTCGCATTAATAGGCTGCCAAGACCGGCAATCTTGGTGGTGCGGAATGCACGTGGCGAAAGAACTGTGGAAGCTCGCGTTCAGCACGCGCTCCGCAGCCGAGCACACAGCTATGGCCGCCAGTGAATACTTCCTATAACTTTAGCCTCCCGAGACAGTATTCTGCCAAGTTTCGAGCTCGTGCAATCCAATGTCCAAATGTGATTTAAATTAGAAATATAATGTCTGTTCTTAGCGATATTTATGTGTAATTAGGAGCATCATTTCACGCATCTTCATTAGAGAAATACGGACGATAACCAACCAAGTCCTGAACAGTTAGGAGTCCGACGTTTCAAAGTCGGTTAGGTATTTTCATCAGGGGCGACTATTTGCACGTGGAGAGCTGCAGCCTCTTTTCCATCTACGGTGTGTCGTTTGCTTCCTTCACGTTTAATGCGAAAGCATTAACTGTCCCATGGAGCGAACCGACGTCATCAGCTTTGAAGCCGCGCCAAACGGCGCCTCCCACCGTCCCAATGTCGCGTGTAGCAGGAGTCTGATGGATAGGTTCCCATTGGCTAGCGACGAAATAAGGGAGCAGAAGCAGGACATTCATGATTTCGCCTTCACAACTTATAAGTGGTTAGGCGTCCGCGGACGTTTTTGTTCTCCAAGTGCCCTAGTCCGTTGACATACGCCGATGGTTAAGTGGCTGTCGACCTATTGAGCCGGACCTATTGAAACGTCTGGCTCCTAAATCTTCATGACTTGGTTGGTGAAAGTCTGTATTTCTCTAATTTTTGACCCAAGCAGACGAAGTTCCGTCGGATCTGTTTACATTTAAAACCTGCATTTCTATACATTGATTTTTGCAGTAAGGCTTCCTGTATGGGATTATTTAGAAGAATACCATTTATTATCTCTCTTTCTGCACATTTCGTGTATTTGTCTTCAGATCTGTAATGTGAGCACACAGTTATTTTGGCATAGCCCGCGACTCGGTGTTTCACACTGCCAAACTGCGAACAGAAAAGCGTGTTCCGCAGACTCAGCAGATGGCGTATACTCTCGAGCACCATCCTTCCATATCAGCCTCCAGCGGCTATGTGAACTTCATACAGTCAAAATTATTAATGACAATAAAAAATATTTTATTGCTGCCTGAAGACTTGACAACATAAATGAAGGGCCGATCACCCTAAAGATATACATCATAAGTAAATGCACCCCGACATTATCTGATATATGCCCTGCAAATTTTTTCCGGCGTTTTTATCCTCGATAGAAGTGATTTGGGAGAACCTTAAACAAATGTTTTATTTTGAAACTGATTTAAATAACAACGCATATTCAACTTCTCAAACATATAGAAGTATGTTTCTCCTTTTGTGTGATGAACAAGAATTTTATGTGTCCGTGGGCTGGACGAAAACAAAGTACACAGTGGCGCGTGGCGGAACTATGACGATTGCGCACGCAGACCGTCAGAAAGTGACCAATTAAGTACCTGTAATGTCGAGCAGAGTATGAAATACTACTTTGTTCTATTTAACAAAAATATAAAAAAATAGCAAGGGTCATGTTTATTTGTAAATTGAATTGACCGATATCTTGACAAGAATAAACCTCAAACCAAGCTATGTCAAAATTGGTGACTTCGGTACGCGCTATTTTAGGTCAGATCCGATCTGAGTACAAAGGTCCTTCTTTTCTGCATGATTATTTGCATGCATAACGGTCTTGAGTGTAAAGAATATTGGTCAGGAAAGTAAGCGTTGTTATTGCCGCTCAGTGCTTCTATAAAAGGTAGATGAAAGGGTCTGTCCTAAAACTGTCTTGGCATTTTGAAAATATTATTGATTTTAGCTCAGTTGAGTCGTTATCATACATATCGTAAAACGTATTTTGTAAACTAGATTTCAGGGTATATATGGCGAGGACGCGCTCATTTCATGATTTTATGCACTGTAATTAATTCCTAAGCTCAAGAGCACAGCAGGATTCTACTTTCAATACTGTGACGCGAAGTTGCAGCATTAACGGTTATTTTAGGCGATCCCCAAACTGATAACGTTTCGATTCAGGTAAAATATATGCGACTGAGGTAAAACAAAATAGATGCTGAGTCATATATGTTAATCTAGCTTTCTTTTACTGTTTCATTTAAAGGGACAATGAAGGCAATTTCGGATATTTTTTTGGCGATTGAACTGAGTTCCAGGCACGTCTCAGGCCACGTTGCCCAAATTTCAGCCGAAACCGGCGCTTGTGTGCCGCTCAAATCAACTAAACAGTCGCGGTAATAATCGTACCGGGATCGACTGGGGCGACGCCCCGAGAGTTGCGGGAGAAGCCAGGAGAAGCGGAGCTCACGTGACCGATGCGGGGCCAAGAAGCTCGACGTCACAAAAGACGCGTCAGCGATTGGTCGGAACGAGTGACGTGCCCTCGGTCACGTTTTGGTTCGCAGTTTTTAGGAATACTGTTCTAATTTCAGCTTGAATAACCATGAAAAGTATAAATCGGACCGGAGATGATTACTAAACCGTAAATAAAACAGCATACTTTTTTTTTCTTTATTACGCTGGACGCGAAACGGGCAACGAGCAACTATGGGCAAACGAAATAAATAAAAAAGAATGCAGCGCGGAGCACGCTAGAGACGTCGATGTCGTGTTTCCTTTGGGAGCACGGTACTCGAAGGATTCTACAAAGTGGTAGTCATGCCAAATTTGTGCGCCGTAGATGGCTGTTCAAACGGTCGACTGCAGACCAGTAATCGTTCTTGTTCTTTGACGACGAAATGAGTGGACGTCCGACTCTGGTGAAAGCAAAAATGGTGCTGTTTATTTTCTCCTTCTTGAGGAGCGTTCCCCCTGGAGGAATCGGTTCCAGGGTCGCTGTCGCTTTCCCCTCGGCATTTCCCCCGCGTCCTTGTCGGACAGGGACAGGGCCTGTCTTCGGCAACGCGCCGCTCTCGTCTCGCCCGTGCGATGGTTGCTCACAGCTTTGCTGCTCGGAGCCAGCGGGCCCCCGCTTTGCCGGCTGGGCGGTCACCGCCGGCCTTGGATGATAGCGAAGAACGCCACTCACGTACTCCCGTTCCGTTGGTGCTAGGTCACTGAACGGAAGCCCGAACCGAACTCGCTCGCGAGAGCGGCATCGTCGTCCATGTTGACAGATCCGACGAAACGATCGCACCACCGCAGTGCTATAACCCACCGCGGTAACCAGTTTCGATCTCCTAAAAGCTACCGATACCGACTATTCACACTTGACGTCACTGCCTACGTCACCTCCGTTTTCGGAGGTCCAGAAATGAGAATGGAGATAGTTCAGTTTCGGTTTCTTCAGTTCTTTTGTAGGCACAGAAATACGCGTCACAAATGTCTACGAAAAATTGGGGAGCGTGCCAGGTTCCCAAGAAGCCTAAAAACACCATTTAAAAAAATTAAATAAAATCGCCTTCATTGTCCCTTTAAATTAAATAACGCAATTTATTTTTCTACCTGAAAATAAAAGGGGATTCTACGAATGATAAAATGCTAGATACTCGTTTCACTGTTGAAATAGTGCCTATTACCGAAGAAACGCGGAAAATATATTCTCCGTTTTGCGGTTCAAACCGGTTCGAACCGGTTCAAACCGGTTCGAACCGTTATTTTTTGCTGCCCGGAACTGAACCGGAGCTGAACCGAAATCTGCGAACCTGAACCGGAACCGAACCGATAAAAATTTCGGTTCGACACCCTGATTGAAACGACGACGTCACTCTTCGCGTCAATACAAACGGGGCTTGATGCGTTTTTTTGTAGCGTGAGCTACACTGGCCGAGGCTGACCAGTTTCGCGTGGCTCCTGGAGAGCCGTGCTACGCATGCGCGAGGAGCAGTGACGTCACACGACGCACAGCTGGCGCAAAAAATTCAAATTTGGGGTTTTACGTGCCAAACCAACGACGGGCATCAGGCACGCCCCAGCGGAGGACTGAGGATTAATTGGGACCACCTGGGGATCTTTTGACGCGCAACCGAAAGCTCGGTTACACAGCGCCTCCTCCGCAATAAGCCTCCGTCAGATTGCGGGCACCTCGACCGGGATTCGAACCCGCCACATAGGGATCCGTAGGCCAGCGCTCTCGCCTCGGAGCCGCCGCCGCCGCGTGCTCCGCCGCCGCCGCGCGCGCCTCGGCGGTCTGCGCATTCCAGAGGAGTGACGTCATAGCCTCGTCAGACGCACTGGCGCCACCGCGTGCCCAGCTCTGCACCTCCGTTGCGGAGTAGCCAAGTCTGACGCTGCACCGGAGCCGCTCGATAGCGCCTCTCATTTTATGCGCATGCGCAGATGTATCAGGGGGGTATACATATAGCGGGGCGTTTGCCAGTGTGCTATAGCCATAGAGAAGGAGAACGAAATTGCTGCTCAGAGGCGCAGAAGAGCGGAGAAGCTTAGCTCATCGGATCCCGAAGTAGTCCCATAATGCGTATACCGTGTGTGTGTGTCATTTAAACAGCAGTAAGCATGATAATCAAGCTAATCCTAGAAAACCAGGAAAGCTAAGAATACCCAGCTGAACCTAAGCTCACGCTACGTGTATCCTGGCATAGCCGAGCTAAGTCACTGCAATTTTGTTTTCGAACTTTTTCATTTTTGAAAAAACGCGAAAGTTGGTTTATAAATGTCCAAGACATTATATTTTCACAGATTCTTTAAATTGGTCTACCCTTTAATTATCATTGGCTTTAATGCTGCAATTCCGATTTACCCCTAAAACCAATAATTAAAAAAAAAATTCATTGAGGGATCTGTTTAATAATCAACTTATCAGGGTAATTATCCTTTTATCTATTGTCCACCGAGCTTGATAAATGTATATGGTGAATACAAAAGTGGTCTAAGTCGTAACCCGCATTTAAAATAAAAAAGATTAAATATCTCTTCGAATAAAAATCGAACACTGTATAATGCTGGTTTTAAGGCATTTTTAAAGGAAGCAGTACGTGCGTTTTTATCTCACAGTACATTGAACTGAAAGCTAGGCAATACGCTTATTTCTAGTATCATTGGAGACTACGTACCGATATGTCAGCTTCTTTGTCTTTAATAGCACTGTATTGATTGGTGAAACAATGGACCCGAGTATCGAACTTCTTGCGCACGTCGGGGCTCCACCAGTCGTGAAGCTTTCCAGTAGCGTCAAACTGGCTGCCTGTAAAAATGAATATTATATCTAATTACATTGCATCCTTAAGAAGAGGCGTCTTTTGTTTCTTTGAATGGACACTTGTACGCACTCAATGCTTTAGATATTGTTGCCACATTCCGCGGTAGGAAAGAAGGAAAAGGAAGTGAACAAGGAAGAAGATTTTGGCGACGACCTAAAGATGCGAATTAGATTGGAGATGGCCCAAAAATGTCGCGGATAGACCGCAGCTTAGAAGATGACGCTCAATGGTGAGCCCATGAGAAATAGAGGTAGCCTGGCCACCTAACCGGAGAACCTCAGAAAAGAAGGCGAAGGGGGAAATGAGGAAAACCTCTAAAACATTTTTCTGACACTAAATTTATTCAATCTCTCGAACGTCTCGCTGCCCAGCGTCGTAGCTTTGTACATTTGTTTTTGCGGGTTCACACTACCTCTTATATTAAAATTTAGAAATTAGACACCCGTCATTATTTTTTACCATTTTACTTTTATGCATTTGCCGTAGTCTTATGCTGATTGAAGATTAAATTTGTCCCTCGTATAATGTATCGTTTAAATTCATGTTTATTGATTTGTTTCTTTTTTTTCGGTTAACTTGAACAGTGTAGCCCCGTATTTTCCTTTGTGTCAACAGGTTTTGTTCTTGTTAATGTTTGTAGCCCCTTCCACAGGAACCTTAAATGGTACGAAGAATCCTCTAAATAAATAATTAAAAAATACACTGCGACACATGATCGGCGGTGAGTTGAATCGTCGTAGGCGACCTCCGGCAGCGAATGGAAAAGCCTCATAATTATAGTCCGTTTCTATACCCATGCAGGACCACCGCCGACGAAGACCACTGGAAAACGAGACTTCGTCCAAGACCCTTGGCGCAGCGACAATTACGCTACAGATGACCGTCATGTGAGCTCTAAAATCATAACTACGATGAACGTCATAGAACATGATTGTAGTCCCATCAAGAACACTGTGCGAATTAAAAAAAAATACTTGGGCGGTGTTCATTTTTTTTGTTGAATATAAATGTTAAATACTCCGACAAACACAAACCTTCGGAAGATATAAAACTAACAATATTTGTAGTCCTTGATCTGCCGTTCATGAAGCCATGTTGATTGGGAGGTACTAAGTTTCGAAAATTGAAAGACAGAAATTGATGGACGACCATTTAGCTTGGAAAATGAAGAGAGAAGAGAATTCGGTTTATATTTACAAACATCACTTTTGTTTCCCGACTTTAGGACCGGACAGCAGTGTCTTTCCATTTCAGGAAAGGTTCTCAACCTTAAAGAGTTGTTAAATAATTAGCACAGTACCGGCGTGAATATGTCGATATAAGTTTTGAGGATCGCGAAGAGAATGCCGTCGGGCCCTACTGATAATGTTTCTCTAATTTTCTTAAAACAGGGCAGTACGTATTCCTCTTCGACGTCGATGCAACTTAACAAGTCCCCAAACCCATCTTTGAGAGGCAGCGCAGAAGAGAAACACTGCGTACTATCCTTGTAGACTGACCCAAAATGATCAGTAAATAACTCAGGCACGGACTTTCAATCGCGATCATGATTATAGGACAATTTTCGACTCAATAAGTCCCCCAGAACGTGATTTAATAAACCTCCATAATTCGTTTGGATTATTGACAACATTTGATTCCACTGAGCAACGATTCGCCTGGCGGTCTAGATTTAGGACTGTTTTACATTGCTGCCTGCAACTCTTGAATTTTACCTCCCGCTGTGGGAGGCCGCTTAAATTTCCTTTAAAAAAATTCCTGTCCTTTCACTAGGGTTTTTAGCTCAATGAAAAACCAGCTAAGAAAGCGAGATTTAGTAGCTGTCCTCAGAGGAATAAAGATATCCATGGTCACCCAAATAATTCGCGTGAGAGAATGACCTGGTCATTTACATCAAGAAATTTTTAGATCGACGCCTAATCAAAGCTTATGAAGTAAATATACATCCTGACATAGTCCCGTGCCGAAAATCTATATGAGTTGTACGGCGACGAACCACCAGAATGAGCACGAACAAAGGAAGTTTAAAGGAAAAATGCCTATATCAAGTGCAGGATGATAGGCATCATGAGGAACTAAGGGATTTCACGTACACTTTCCATATTTTATAAATGTAAATCGAGAGCGTTAAATTGATGGTTCAGAACATAAATGTGTATTGTGAGACTTAAGAAAGAAGAAATTTTTAAGAGCTGGGTGCCTTTCTGCCTGCAGTAAAAGTTGTTCGTAAATACATCAAACTGAGGAAAGTATATTCCGGGACCACTAAAGCCCCTAGGATTAAAGTTCCGCATCCATGTAAGTCATTCACTGTATTCTCTATGCCAACGAGACAACTATGAAATTTATCTGGCGGAGTCTGGGGAAGAAGGTAAAATAAGCCGATTAAAACGCGTACTCCCTTTGCAGATTCAATCTCGACCTACAGACCAACACGCCGCACTGACGTCACGCAGCTGCGGTAGCGCTGTCGACGGCACTGCGCATGCGCAGACGCTTCATCTCACGCGAGCGTCGTTTCTGCGCACGCGTAGTGCCCACACCTGGTGTGGGCAAACCCGGGCTTGTTTCGAACCAGCATGTAGGTCTATGCATTCTCAGGAAATTTATTCATGTTTAAACGTGACCTAGAGCGGTAGCGCCTGTCGACTGCGACCAACACTCTGCCTCCTGTCCTGCTCCGCGGGGTAAAATCTCGATCCCTAAGGTGCACCTCAAAACAAGGAGGGAAATAATTGGAGGAGCCGATGCTAGAGCATAATCATGTTTTCGTTAAACAAAATATAGAGTAGTTGGACAGGGTAACATTAGAGAAAAATCAATTTGCTTTTGTATGCAGAACACGAACGTTTTGATGGAATAGTAATATTTATAATATTTATAATTATAATAATATTATAAGGCGTTATTATTGCTTGCCTAAGGACGACCGAAGTCGATGATTCCAGCAATTGTCCAAAACAAGTGGTAGTAGCAAGTGGTGGGGGTAGAAGAAAGCCGGAAATTGAACAATATTATTCCTCTCCAGTTAAACATTCAAACTCTCAGGAGAAAATCCTTCAAAGATATTTCTGCACTAAAGCAGTCTAGGGCAAGATAACTAACACATCCCGTAGTTATTAGTATGGACTCTAAGTAAATAAATTGGTGCTTACCAAGTGTATCAAGGCCGTGAGTTAGTTCGTGTGCCGAAGTCCAACCAGTCGCTCCCATTTTTACAGCACTGTGGAAGATAATAGAATAAATATGGACATATCTAAGTTTATAGAGCGTAGAATTAAAATATTGTAAAGATTTACTACATTCCAGATCAAGTCGCTGAAAGAACAAATATATCTCAATGGACCTCTTGGCGAATATGTGCTGCCACCTAGACACGCGAATGGGTTCGAGACTAGGTGACTGGAAAACAACGCGCGCCCAAGGCCTCTCCCACCCGTTCCACACCCAAAACGTCAGCTACATTCTGTTCACCCATTGAGGCGATGTGACCTAGATACGGCTCCCCCAAGCTCACCTTTGTCCCCATCGTGCGTAATCTTCCGCCCCGAGGTCGACACAACGAAACCGCTCAAAGGCGAGAAATACAAGATGGCGGATTGTTCGGAACTAGATACTCTCGAACCCAGGCGCATGAAATACTCCGCGCATGCGCACCGCGTATTTCTACAAAAGGTCCATTGATATACACTAAAGAGCTTCTTTGAAATAACCTCTTTAGGTGATTCCAACTTCGGCATCCGTGATATTTTCTTTTAGGAAATTAGTATACGTGACTCTTTAGTAAACAGCACATATTTTGGAGTATCATAGTTTTATAATAAGTGACATTTAATATTTTATAAGTCATCTATGTTCAATTTCGCCTTTAGAATTTCCTAGCTACCCACTAGCTCCATCATTAAGAAAATATATTCACTTACATTGGAATATTCTTCTGATAAAATGGGCTCTGCAGCAGTCCTGAATATAAAACTGTCGAAAAAAAATATTTATATTTAAACTTTCAACATTTTGTTTGCAAGTTGAACAATCTTATGGCCAGGGGCTCCTTGTATATCCACAGCATGTGCAGTAATGAATAAACAACAAGTGAATAAATAGCGATGTAAACAAAAGAGGTTTAATTTTTTAAACCTTTTTTGTTTACAAACATTTAATACTGTAAACGACTAAATTTTTGCGAGGACCAAATTTTTGCGAATTTCGCGAATCGCCGACAATTCGCGAAAAATACGTCCCGCGAACAATTCGCGCAATATGTGAACTTTATGGAAGCTACACTCAATTTGCGAAAATTAGAACCCGCGAATAGTTTCAAATTTTCAGCTTTGGCCCGATTCGCGAAAGTTTGAGCCCGCGAAAATTAAGTGGTTTACAGTATATAATAAAAGTAAATACAGAATAAAATAAGAATAAATGTATATCAGAGCACACTTTAAATTAAATAATAAAGGCACTATGCTAAAATTCCTCCACAGTAAGTAAACAATAATAAAGGCAAAAGATTTATCAGCTAATTATTAATTTTATATCACGAGAGGGCATACTAGAAGGTCATTTAACCAAGTGTATACCATCTAGATAATAAGAAACCTCGTAAGAAAACGCATTGGTGTGAATGTAATTGCAGGCATATTTAACATACTAAAATTTGGTTTCAGGTCAAAATTTCAAATATGTGAGGTGTTCTTCACATAAATTTGTTTTGTAAATAAGCGTATGCACCAGACATTTCAAACGTTTTCTAAACGTTTTTTACCGTTTGTTGGTTTGGGCGAAATGATAGATCTATTGCGACAAAACCACCAAAACACGTCGTCATCGATGAGACGCATACTATTTAAAGATACGCCCGAGCAAATCACAAACAGATGTATGCGAAATGCTTGTTCACAAAATAATTATGAGGCTCGCATAAGTTTTTTTAATTAATTTGAAAATTATACTATATATTGAATCTTTTGCAGATCTTTAAAGGAATTACAATATAGAAAAGTGAATACAAATTCATTTTCGAAACATAAACAACAGATTTCGAATGTTCTATTTTCATCATCAGTATATTTTATGTACTCATAAGCCGCGAAATTGCCACTATGTTCCGACTAGCATACATAAACAAAGAAAAAATAAAGTAGCTTTTGTTACGTTATGTATTTAGGATCCTATATTTATATATATTTATATTAATCCTATATTTATATATATAGGATTTATAAACAACGCTATGACTTTTCAAAAACCATATATTGTACATAAAGCTACTTTAACTAGGATCTTTCATGATATTACTCAAATTAACTTCGACATTTTCAGTTTAAGAGAAACTTCTGTAGTAGAGCAATCTGAATTTTACATTTAACGCGGCATCCCCACAATAATCTAGAGCATCACATTTCTAATTGGATAAAATAAATATTTATGATGGCTAATATTTCATAGCGTATCACGGGTTCTTGTTACTTTCGGTTGTGTACACTATATTTTATTTGCTCCTGTTATTTTTTTTTTTACGAAACTATTTTATGCGGTGTAAACATGGTGAATTGATTCCGTATGATTTATTCTTGTTGCTGGTTCTGTTGTTCTCCTTTTGACATATTTTGTTGTACTGTTTTCAAAACCTAATTTTATTATACATTCCAATAAAAAAGTAAGACATTTTTAAAGAAATGATGCCATACTTCCTAGATAAACAAAACATGAGAGCAAACAAAAACTTCGACCTATTTTGGGGGGGCACTATATTTCGCAATAAAAAAATACCGGGCGGCGGAAGGACGCGAGGATTTGAAGCGATTCCTTACAAAAAATTTTGCGATTCCAGATTAAGTTGAGCCATCATATCTTTGCGTGAATGCCCTTCAATGCGATCGGTTATTTCATTCCCTCTTTTCATGCTTGTCCTTACACGCTGGCTTTGGCTTGGGCTCAGGCGGTTTTGTCTCCAATTAATACTTAAAGTTTTCTGGAACCTTACCTAGCGCATTTGTGTGGGGAATGTACGCTGCATTGATTATGGCCGGATCCTCGAGAAACCTGGAAGCGGAAGGACAAGGGCACAGCTTTATGCACTTTTGAAACGGAATGTTAGAAGAATTAAGAGAAGGCATAAATAAAATATGATATAACTATACTACTGCGACCTATAGGATGTCACGATTCTTTTGCTCAATTTCTTTTGTAAATGGCGCATTAGTTTCGTAGATATGTATATTTATTCTCCGGGCTTTCGAATCCAACCACATTCGCGAAGGTCGTCATGTTCGGTATGTAGATGAGGTACCTTGCCCGCTGACCCTGTCGGCGCGGCGTCCCCTTGCACGCACTCGCGGCATCTCCTGCTCTAGCTTCTTCGATTACCTTCCGCGTTTCAAGCATGAAGTTCCGAGATAATGACGTCTAAAGGTTGTTTCACATGATGCGATTCTCGTCCGAAATTGGTGTGATTTACAGTAAATGTGTGATTAAAATCGCAGTCGCACTGTCATAGCGGCTCTGCGACTGGTTTCCACCAAGTTGATATTTAGTCGCAGAGGACGTGCGATCGCTTTTTCGTCAGTCAATGACGAGCCTCGCGGATGCGCGTCACGTGAAATCTTCCAGCCATTCATTAGCCAGCTTTTATCCGCGATAGCTCCGTATTCAAAAATAAATTTAGGCACCTAAGAGCTTTTGATTTAGTGCTTAATTTTAGAAATTTCTAGATGCATATTGTATTCGTAAAACAATTTGTGTTTGTCAAGACGTTTTTGTTGTATTTTAGGCAAAGTCAAATGCGTCGCGTGTCCGCTGCAACAAACCTTCCGTAGAAGACTTGGCAGCGCCGACAAACATCGCGCGGTCGTTGGAGCATGCGAAACCAAACATAGCGATCGCACTCGCTGCGTCGGCTGTCGCACCAATTTTTTCGCACAGTCGCTGCATGTGAAACATGCTTAAGGCATATCTTTCACTTGGTCGGGGTCTTGTGGTTCCCACATGTGTGACACTAATCCCAACAGCGATGAGAGCGATTTTTATAAAATCTTTTTTAAGTTGGTTATTTTTTACATCAACCAGCTGGTGACCAGCTCCAGCGACCACGACGATATCGTCACGAACGAACTCGCCATGGTAGGGCGACCACCGGTCCCACGACTCGCGGCACTGTCCCACATTGAGGGCTCGTGTCCCGCGTCCCGCGAGAAATTCTAAAATCTTCAAAATGTCCCGCGTTTCACACTGTCGTAAATTTCACTCTGCTACTCATGGTGCTGCCGAACAATGGGGCATGGGGAGGCGTGAAGGTCGCTGGTAATCGTATAAATCGCAATGGTAGGCCATTTTCTATCCAAGCATTACGAGAAGCGACCGTCGTTCTTGCAGAAGTTACCAACGCGCATGCGCCCATGTGCCTCTCCCCCTGGTGGCAAAACAATGTAAGAGAAAATTGCTCGCCAAAAGTTAAAATATAAATTGTTGTAATTATTTCCATATCGCTGTGTCAAGGCGAAAGAGTTGCGGTGGAATTTTTTTCGTTTTTTTTTTTTTTTAGTGAAGACAGCCACAAGGCAAAGAGATTGCAACTCACAACGGTCGAGAAAGAACATAATGTTAAAATTTTATGTAGGAGTACGTTGATAAAAGTAAGCGTTGACAGGGAACAATAACCCGAAAAAGGTTTACCGGTTCTTAATTTCATTTAATGCATTAAGTTCTGCTGCAGTCGATTTTTATGCTTTCATTTCCACACATTTAATAGCATATTTTGTATAAAAATATATATCACTGGAAGTGAAAATTATTTTAGCTTAATTGCTGCATTACGATATGCAGGTGTATAAACAGCACAAGATAGTCAATGTGTTAACAGAGACTCGGTTCGTGCCGTGTGTGTTCATAATTCCCCCCCCCCCCCCCCCCCCCCCCGGCCCTGCGTGTCCCGCATTTCGCTAGCAAGAAGGTGGTCACCCTACGCCATGGTTCGCGTATAAGTGTACTCGATTTTGAAATAGTCCGCACACAAAGCCATCTCGTACGACGAGGCACAGCCATGGCGCCCGACACTACGCTTCTACGCCTTCCGTTGCGTAGGCTTTTTCGAAACCGGGACATCGAAACCGGCGGCTGTCTTGTACATTCCGACCCACCACACAGCACACTTTGTCCGACATTTGGAGCTTATTGCGCGTTGGGAGCTGCTCATGCAATTGTAGAAATAACCGCTGAGCCGTGGCGCCGAGGCCGAAGGACCGAGGGAAGGCCAGCCAGGTGTATTCGCCCGTAGGGAAGAAGGTCAAAGGACAAGGGATGGCAGAATCGTTGGAGGATCGAGCTCGTAGCGTGGCAAGCTTGGGAGAGCATGGGGACATGAGGAAGCCTAGAATGAGAGCGCGTTAAACTACATGTCGTGACCACGTTGTTAATGAACACCATGGTGCGACTAACTTGCGCAGCGACACCAAATTTACACTGGAGTTGACTGGTCGCGAGATGAAAATTATAAACGTTCGTAAATTGATTTTGCGATTACTGGAGTTTTAACAATCACAAACGTTGGTGTGCGAACACAAAAACTTACGAGCATTCCATTTCATATTTGAATAAGTATAAAAACATTAACGGGCAATAAAAACGTTAAACGCGTAAAACAAATGGGTAATGTACCAGCTTACTTTTCGTGTCCTACCCCTTTTTCCAGAAATATCTGTTTCATTTGTTGACGAGGTTTTCGAGCTTATTGCATCAAGTTATAAAAAAGGGTTGTGGTGTTTATCCGCATATGAGTGGCACCTAAAATATTCTCGTTTGCATACGTCGTGGCGAAATTTATTGACTGTTGCTTGAGTAACGTTAATTGTGGGAACAATTTCAGTTTTTTGCGTTTCAATTGTAAACTGAGGTAAGTGAATTTCCCATATATGGAAATTACATTGAATAGTATAAGTTGAGAGTAAAATCATTTACGTTTACTTCATACCCTAACTTTGTACAATAAAATACGACCTGGTGGTTGTGTAGAACCTCGTGCACTCCACAACTTCAGACAAAAACTGATATTAGGCATATTGAGAAAAGATAACCTGGCGCGTGACTTTTCAATTAATACTAATTTTTTTTTTTCAATAGTAAACTGCAATATTTATACCCAAAAAGATATTCTTAGCGGTCAAAATTTAAAAATGCAGCTGGCGACCGAGTTTCGTCCTTTAGAATCTTGGTGATATATGCCAATTTTGTATTGGCGACGAAAGGCTTTGGTGGTACCACCTTACGGGCACCCACCTGTGACGGAGCTGGAAGGACGCGAGCAGACGACGCGCCATGTCACTGCACGGTGTCGCTATGGTAATTCGCATCTAGGCCGATTAAAAACGGTTTATTCATAATAAAGAAACGTGTATGACGTTTTTGTGACTGATCTTTCTAATGAATCACAGCACCCTGAAGTTGCTTTTTATTTAAAAAAAAAAAATGAACTTTGAAAAACAAGCCGTGAGCTTCACATTACTGCTTGCGCGGCGTGCGTCAGGGCCACGCACAGTCTCTTTGATTCTTGTTTTTTTCGGATCTGTTGAAGCTGCTGTAGAAAAAGCACTTGCATTCACCAGAGTAAATGACGTATTTTGTCATAGCTACGTAGGCGCGCACAGTTATGTTGCAAAGCACCGCACACTTGTTTTAGCTACATTGGGCTTGCCGATGCCGACTCTTTTGTCCAAGTGTGACTCGACAGTTACTGACCTGCAAATGCTTGTCAGCAACTGACGCTTAGCCCCTCCCGTATCGAATACATGGCAAACAAGTTTGTTAGATCGCTACTTTCTCGAAAGAAAAGCAGAAATTTTCATAATTTCCTAAATTGTCGGACATTGCAAGGCAAATTCAGGCGATTGATTAATTTGTTCTATTCAGTTTTTACTAAGAATTGCTTACAAAGTCCCAATCGCTCGATGAAAAGCGCATCACGCATTATGCGAATTTGGGTACGCAAAGTTAAGCATACAAACGATTGTAATTCATAGCATGTGTATACATATTTTTTTGGAACGCTGAAGTGTCATTGACGTATTAGAATTGAGACTTGGGTCGCGAGGGGGTCTCGCATGTTTCGAGTGGACTAAATGAATAAGCAGGTATTTAATTGAAACGACTCCGGAATACTTCTTCTGCCTGCGAGGTATATTGAGAAAATGTTTGTTCACTGGTTTACAAAATAAAACAAAAACAAAATAACGAAATTGGAATTAATAAGAGACCAGCCTTCTCGAAGCACATTGGAACCAACAAGACACATGAAGTCGCTTTCACTAGAGTGTTGAGTACACAGGCGAGAAGTTCTCGAACTTCGCTTTTCTATTTTCAATTTCTTAAGACTTTTTTTTTTAATTTCATTTTGTTCGAAATATAACAAACAAATACACCCTAATCGCCATTGTAGATGTGGTGGGTTAAAGCAGAAGTCTATCAACATAAATGTATCATTTGAAGTACTGGTTTACTGGAAGAAAACAAATGAAGATATTTTTTATTCAGTTGTACAGCACTTCAGCCAGATTCACATATGCTGAACAGACTACTTAGTGACATCGTGCACAATTTCGGCCGATGCCTGATGTACGGCCCTTCATTACAAAGTGACCGCCAAACTGGCGCCCGCAGATATTTCGCCACTCACAGTAGTATTGGCCTTCCAAAAAATGCGAGGTGGTGCCATCCTGGATTCATCATAATAACGAGGTACATGTGTTGAAAGTTTCGCCAGTCATTTTTTGTTATAGTCCACAGAAACTTATTTTATCATTTCCACGCTTTAGCAAATTTCAAGATGATCCCCATGCCCACGGGATTAAACGTGGACTTTTGTGCAGTTCGACATGCCGCGTCATCAAACACTTTTGTTTTTTTTACGTTCGAAAGATTTATACAGTACAAAGGAATGCTACAGTAACGATATCATATCCCTAGAGTTTCCTCAGATCTCAGGAGGCTCATATTTAACGGTAACGTTTCTCATTTACTGTCTCCCAGCTTCAAACCTACATACTGTGCAGGTGCTATGCATCCCACAATGATGCAATAAAAAGTGTCCCACTTATGACGAGCATTTCGTCGCAGCCATTTACGGCACGCTCTAAATGTTGCGGTGTGCTAGCCATCACAACTACGTCTTTGTTTTGTGCATTACTTTAGGCCGGGGCTAGAGGCGTTCTTAATTGAGCTGATGAAATAAGTAACATTTAAGCGAAACAAAATCAAATATATCAATTCCGGTTTTATGGTCGCAAACTTTTAAAATTTAAATGCCGCAAAAAAAAAAATCCTTTCTTCAGACGTGGCAGTTAATATATAAGGGAAATATGTTTATTCTACTGTTTTGAAACTTGTCCAACTGGTTATGACGGTCCTGGTTCAATCTAATATCGCCAAATTTAACCAACGTGGAGTAAGAACATTATTCGTAAAATGATTATTATTATTTTTAATACGTATGGACAAACAAAGTCATCCTGCATAATCTAGGCAATGGATACTTACACTTTTCTCCTGTCAACGGCTGTAGTCAATTCTTTAAGATTTGCATAAAAATTGTTGTGTAACGTCATGTTCATCAGTGATACGTAGCTCATGGCATCTGAAACTAGTGGTAGCTAAAACCGGAACAAAAAGCTATTAGTATGTTATTGTTGATCTCACAAAAATAATTAGAAATTTTTTTGCAATAGTTTTCTTAAAATTTCTACTTTAGAATATCATCATCCGAGTTAATTCAATATATACGTAAGCGATTAGGCACACTAAGAAATAAATGTATACATCGAAACTTTTTATTAAAGTAAACGTAACAGTAGAACACAGACAAAGAACAAAATCGAAAGAAGTAATATCAAGACGTTAAGAAAATAGTTTTACACGTGTATTGCCGCATACGTTGCGAGGTTGGCAATGCGGAGGAACGGAATCAGAACTCCATGAGAACCTTGTTTGACACAGGTCTTTCTTTAATTCTTTCTGAACGCTTCTTGAATGTTCCACCCCATTTCTTGGCTGCCAGTGAGTGTTCTTTTTCGGAAAACTCCCGAACGTTTCGCGTATGTAAAGCACCGGTAACACGAAGGTTAGGGGCAGTCGCCCTTGCGACACCGTCGCAAGATGCTGCTACCGCTTTCTTTAAGTTTATAAGCAAAAGTTTGCCCGATTAAAAGCTTATTTTCAGTTTCACATTAATTTCCTATGTTTTGTTGGCGACATTACATTAAATAAAGTTCTAGTTTTATTCGTGACAATATATGAAGCCTGTAATATACATGATGACAATTTACGGAAACAAACTTGATACTAAAAAAGATTGACAGTTACACGAATGATGTCTTCATTGTGCCTATACGACTTGGCTGACATTAGATGGTTAAATAACAAATTAAGCAGAATAGTAAAAAACCTGGAACTTTATGGTTTTATGTACTATAATGAATATTGGTATTGATGGCAATTACATTTAGAGGCTATACCAATGTAAATATATTGCGAAAAGGCAGAATGTCTACATAATAAATAATGGATTTTCAATTTCAGCTTCATTTTTCATTGGAGTGCAGAACAAACCCACGAAGCTGTGCCTTCATTGACACCTAGAGAGTACCGTAGTGGTTCCCATCACATCATCAATACAAGGCAGCTCGCCCTTGGTGTATGCACCGACGGCACGCTACCGAGATAGTGACGGTGCGACAGAAAAACGCGTGACTCTGCTAAGCGTCATTGCAGGCAGACATCAACCTTCTTGCCGGCGCTGCTATCACGTTGCTTCTGCCAAATTGTTTTTGATCCAACCTTATGACAGAGTACCGTAACCTTTTTTGCCCGAATAAGTAATTCAATATGCAAGAATAAAAGGCACATCTTTTATCTTATGTCTAGACATGTGCTCTGTAAAAAGTAAAACTTATAATTTTATTATGCTCTTAGACCATCTTCGTTTTTTTTTTCTTTTTCTAATAATAATTCTTTTTAAAACGCGGTATTAAATTTAAGGCGGCGTTCCTACCTTGACTGGTTACAATCATTTCTTCTAAAACCGAAGTGGAAAACGATGGAGAGGGGTTGTGTTTATGTTAAACAAGATATTCAATGTGAAATGCTCCGAACGTTTAGCGAAACTACAGACGCCTATGCAATTGTAGGCAACAGACTTCGGCTATTTTCTGCTATATAGCACCACCAGCTGTCAACTCGAACGATTTTTGGTGTTTTCTTCAGATACACCTAAATTTCATATCCATGAGTGACAACTCGCTTGGTCTGGTCGCTGATTTAAATGTGCATATTGTGGAAAACTCTCCCGTTTCGTCCGGACTGAAGAGTGTTCGAAATGTTACCGTTTTTGTTTCAATGTCATTACGTCTCCCATGGGAATTATACTTTCTACATGGATCTATGTTTTTCTTATCAAAATGAGCACTGTTGTTAACATTGCGGGTACAATCAATTGTGACAAAGCGATATCTTACTTATATGACTATTATGTTTTAATACTTGCGGATTATCAAGAAGCACTAGCAAACTCTTTTCTTTTCGAACAATGAGAGAGAGTAATATGCCATCATTTCGAAACGTAGTTATGGAGAGAATCTTGAACACCGTTGTATCAAAGCTGTGCATAGATGAAGTATTAAATGAGTTTATAACTTTATTTAAATCTTTTTTCACCTCGCGTTTTCCGAACAAAACAAACGTAGTTAAAAGGCGAATCAGGAAACCATAGGTTGCACCATTATATATTGATAACAATAAACAGTCACTTATATTAGCTTTAAGTCTCATCAAGATATGATTATCTTACGTTGTTTAAGAAATATTGCAATCAGCTAGTGTCTGCGCAGAAAGAAATGCAAAACCGAAATATCGCGGAAATTCTTTTCTTGACTCAAAAAATCGCCTGAAGTTGTATAGCAATCTATAAACGAAGTGCTTTAACGCAGAAACCCAAGGAAATCAATTAATATTTATTTTTTATATCTGGTAAAGGACCACCAGGAATACAGCTCTCGGACCATACTAACGGCCATTTAACTAACTTGCCTTCATGCGCCCGAAACAAATGTGCTGCTTCGTCCATCTTTGATCGGGAAGACAAAACTGTTTTTCTCGTACGCACGAATGATTCAGAAGTTTTTAGGGCATTCATAGGATAGAATAATAGAAAATGTCATGGCATTTATGACATACGAATGAAACTTGTTAAATTTAACATAGATGTGATAGCCCCATTTTTAGTATATATATTTAACTTAGCCTTGCCAACTGGCAGATTTCCAAAAAAGATGAAACTCGCAAACGTTTCCGTT
This sequence comes from Ixodes persulcatus, assembly GCA_013358835.2. Classification (NCBI taxonomy): domain Eukaryota; kingdom Metazoa; phylum Arthropoda; class Arachnida; order Ixodida; family Ixodidae; genus Ixodes; species Ixodes persulcatus. The sequence goes on from JABSTQ010005162.1 coordinate 21,182, forward strand.
CTGCACAAGGAAGACGACAACATTTCACTTACAATTATATGACCCATTTTTATGCTGCTCAAATTTTCAAAGGGTCTTGAGAAAAATAATTTTCGCGACGTTTAGACGAAGTTCGTATTAGCTATTGTTGGCTCGTTTGACCTTGTACAAAGCCCGAGTTGATGAAACGGGGCTTTAGTCGCTCCCAAGGAAGTCACACAACATAAAAAGTGCAATCAAACAGTCTAACAAGTCACAATTCGTCACTCTAGGTTCAGTTCCTCTGTGACAGACGCAACTTGTCGATTCCAGCAATCAAGACTCTTCTTCGACACCCGCTTGCTCTCTCCCTAAGTAGCCACCTGGACCTCTTGTCTACCAACCCCTCTCGGTCCTACCAACGATGTTATGACTACCCCCCTGGCGAGGATGTTATGACTCCTACGGGATACCGGTGTGTCTTGAAGCGCACGGCGCTGTGACGCAAACCTCTTCACATCAACGAATATACACAGAGCATGTCAGTCTCGGCACTCTAGACTGGACAGGGTACAAATGGTCTCGGACCGGCAGGGCACGTCGGCCTTGGCATCAGAGACGTGAGATTTAGTGAATCTTCACACCAGTGGGGAATGTGGGCTTCGGCACCGGAAACTTGGGGAAGGCGAAAGGTTCTCTACAACAAACAGTGCTGACTCTCAGTTTGGATTTCGCAAGGTAAAGTCTACGGAATGCGCTCCAAGGTCGGGAAAGAAACTCTTTATACGCAATAACATGAGAATTTGAAGCTAGGACTTTTAACTGATTTCTGTAAAGTTTTGGACAGCCTAATCCTTACTACGTTCCTTTATAAACTCTCATGTTTTGGTGTGCGGGAGATGTCTTTATCACTTATCAATTCGTGTAGAAAACAATGCAAGCAGTGTGTCTCTATGGATGATGATCGTGTTTTTTTCTTTTTTTAACTCTTGGAAGTATGGTGTGCCGCAGGACAGTATACCTGGCCCGCTTTCATTCAATGTCTTTTGTAATGATATGGTCAATATTTGTCAACAATCACGTATTATTGTTTATGCTGACGACATTCGTATTGCTTTTGTCGACGGCGAATATGAGAGAGCTTACAGCTCACAGAGATTCTATCATAAAATATTATTTTTAACTGCAGAAAAATTGTATAAAACAACATCGCCAAGTCAAAAGTTACTGTCATTCGATCCTTAAATAGTCATATAGTTAAAAACCATACTCGAACCATTGGGGGCAGCCAAACTCAAATAGGAAACCAGCACGAAACACTAGGTGTCATATTTCCGGAACAAGTAATGGGATGGCGAAAATAATCCCTGGAGAAGGGGAACAAGAGGGACAAAGGACAAACACAAATCTCCAAACACAGCTAGGTTAAAAAAAGTACAGCTAGGTTAAAAAAAAAAATGTAATGGGATGATCGCGTAGAATATTTTGTTTATAAACTGCCAAACATAGTTGGCATAATCGGTCATTGTTGTTTTAGTTTGCCTACAGATATTAAGGTCCAAATTTAGCACGTTTTTTTTTTTTTGTTCAAAATTTAACTATTGCAATTTGGTCTTGGGCTTCACGACTAAAACTTGTGAGAAGCCAAGGAGGAAGAGGGCGCAGGGGGCACACGCTCTGGCCGGCTGAGCGGCGCTCGAGACCGGCGCGCGGCATTGCGAAACGAGGATTCAGCTGGAACGGCCGCAACGCAACAGCCCTGACGACTCTGCGGACGACTAGACTGAGCCAGCCCCGGGGAAGGAACGGCAACGAGAGTCGACGAACAGTAAAGTGTTTTCTCCTATCTCCTCGAACATGTGACTTCTTGGGAGGGCGGACCAGGTGGGGACCGATTGGGCGGCAGTAATATTGAGCGACCCACAAACTAATATATGCAAACTAATAATTCTCCAAAAGAAACATTCCGTTTCTTTGCAAATGTTCCCTGAGACAACCATGCCGAACCATTAATTTAACTATAATGTGATGAAGGCTGCCAGGACCTATTACTATCGTGACCCCCCTCCCCCCCGAGGTCACGTGACCCCCCCCCCCCCCCGGAGGAGATGGAAGAATGACGGGAACAGGAGGAGGAGGAGGAGGAGGAGGAGGAAGAGGAGGAGGAGGTGTATACCCTCCCCTGAGTGCCCTTCCCTCCTCCTCCTCAAGAGCTGCGCTCCAATGCGGCGTTACAGGGAGTTGTAAACGGCTTTCACTTTTTTTTTGTATTTGTCACAGAAAGGTAATTGCGGTTCATTTGCGTGTATTGGATTAGCAAACGAAGAAGAAAACAAAGATGAAATATAAAATAGAGCTGTGAGTTCAGTGCGGTGTGTATTTTGTGTATTTGTCTAAAATACTAGTGTGTGTGTGTGATATAGTCAGTAAAAAGAATTTAACGAAGCAGGCTTACGTATTGGTATAAAAATTGGAGTTCCCTAGGGATCTTGATAAAGTTAGGGTAGCCAACAAGCTGGTACATCCTCGCGACCTATAAACAAAAACATTGTACTCAATGAATTAGGCTAAAATAATTATTTTAATGGTGCTCTTTTACCTTTTGAATTGCAGCCATTCTTGTGTCTGTGTCAAGCCAATCCTTTTGTTTGTCCTCAAGAAGAGATATGAGCGATTGCTTCAAATATGTGATCATCTCGTTAATCTGAAAAACAGGTTCTACATTGAAACATATTTTTAAACGAATTTGTATTATTTACAGTTTGCTTTCTGACATGCTATCCTATTGACGGGAATAACTTTTCATGCAAAAAAGAACCCGGGTTGAGGGGAAAATACAGGGTTCTATACAGATATATCATATCCTTAACGTCTAAGGTGTAAATCAACTACTGTTTATAATTCCAGTCTTAAGCATGCAACATAGGAGCGGTGAAAGTGGGCGCCCCATGGCACTCGCCGCTCGCTGCCAGACCCGCCACAGGCGCACTGCGCGTAGTGTCCATTAACCATGCGTAAAGCATGGAACACATGAGCGGTGAAACTGGGCGTCCCGCCGTTCGCGGCTCGCCGCTAGGCGCACTACAGGTGCACCGCGCCTCATTATCTGTATACCAGATCCGGTACAGAGTGTATGTTTTATTATTGCGTATTTTTGGCGTGCATATATTTACATTGTAAAGACAAGTGGCACGATATTAGTCAGTCATTGAATCGTCTTCTAATTAAGTTCGGATGCTACAAGTGTCTCGCACAGAAGATCCGAAAGGACAACCGATTTCCGGGATAGGGCCAAATAAATTATTAGAAATATGCAGTGTTAACAAAGCTTGGAATAAGATACGTTTTAAATAGCCGATCATGCGATTGGCGCTTGAAATATTGTGCTGAACATGAAGCCCCTAAGTGATCTTAGAGTTAAGCCACGAGATATTGCCGCATGCAGAGTGGGGAGGGAATGCAAATAAAACTTACCGGCGCCACACATCACTTTTATGAATTCCTTCTACCAAGTACTCCTAGACGATTCGCGTTTACTCTTTCCCAAGCTATCGACGCTGGAACATTCTAGGATGTATCTTCGAGATACCGAGGGTTGTAGATAAAGTGCCCAGCGTGACCTTACCGAGTCAGTCTCGCAATAGTCAGCTGTCATACCGACACCTCAACGCTCGCCTCTGTTTTTTAGATTCTCATCTTCTCTCTTCTTTTGAAACACGGATGTCGATTAAACCTATATTTTCAGTTTTACTTTGCTCTGTTGTTTGCATCCGCTACATTTCTGGTGAAGGTGACGGGCGACTTTCTAGGCCCCTTCCTCGTACACCGCCTTGAAGCCGTCGGATCAGATAAATTTCAAGCCCCGGAAACCTCCCTTCTCCGGAGCGGGGCGGAGCCCGAGATGGGCGTCATACGTTCCTCTTCCAGCCCGTGGGCATCACCACTCCACATGGTGCCAAAATTCACATCAGGTGCCTGGTGTCCTTGCGGGGTTATAGAGCTCTTGATAAAACCACTGTACCCGACCAATATCCAGTGCTCCAGATACATCATGCAGCAGCGATTCTCGGCTGAGCGATAATTTTTTTCTACCATCGACCTTGTTCGTGCTTACCATCAAATTCCCATGGCTCCCGAGGACATTCACAAGACAGCAATAACAACACCGTTTGGCCTCTTCAAATTTCTTCGAATGCCTTTTGGCCTGAGAAATGCTGCGCAGACATTTCAACGATTTCGCGACCACGTCCTAAGAGAAATGCCTTTCGTATATGCCTACAGAGACGCCATTCTCGACACAAGTTGCACCAAGCAAGAGCACCAAGACCACTTATGATGTCTCTTTCAGAAATTGGATAAACACGGCCTAATGATCAACCCGAAGAAGTTTCACTTAGGAACGTCCAGCGTTTCCTTCCTAGGCCACCAAATCGACCGTCATGGCGTCCGTCCGCTCTATTCAAAACTAAAGGCTCTTAAAGAGTACCCCCAGCCCCCCACCGCGCATGACTCACGTGGTTTCTACGAGCTTCTGAATTTCTATCGCCACTTTGTTTGTGGATGCGCGAAGCTTCTCCAGCATCTTCAAAAAGTATTTCCAACCGGAGAAGCAGCACAATTAAACTGGACGGATGCCGAAAATGAAGCGTTCGGCAGCATAAAAAACACATCGCACGTGCTACATTGCTTCATCATCTAAAAATAGGAGCACCAATATGTCTTGTCACCGACGCCTCGGACACTGCCCTTTTTGCGGTACACCAGGAGTTCCACAAGAATGCATGGCAACCGTTTCCTTTCTTCTCTCGCAAGTTGATCAATACAGAACGACGATACGGCACTTCTGGTCGTGAGCTCCTGCCTGTTTACTCGGCTATCCGTATTTTTTGTTATGTTTTGGAAGATTGACAATTTCACATCTTTACAGACCACAAGCCCTTGGCAGACGCCGTACAGTCTCACAAGCCAGAGAGTGGAACCAACTCTCCTAAGGAACTGCAACACATGTCATTCATTTCTGAGTTCAGCACGGACATTGAGCACATAAGGGGGACTGATAACATTGTTGCAGACCCCTTGTCTCGCGCCGTTATCACCCAGGTATCAGATAATCCAAACCTTAGTCCTGCGACTCTTTTGGCACACCAGCAGAATGACGCAGAACTGACCAGGCTCAGAAATACACCAGGCGCATTAGTGCTTCGAGAGATCACACTACCTGAACGCTCCTACCCCTTGGTGTATGATATGTCAGCCGGTGCCCCTCGACCTTTCGTACAAATCGCCTTACGACGACAAGACATTGACTCCTTCCATGCGCTGACATTTTCCAGTATCCGTGCGTCACAGAAGCTAATAACCGCGCGTTACGTTTGGCCTAGCATAAACGTTGTCATTCGAAACTGGGCTCGCAGCTGCCTCTCTTTCCAATGTGCGAAGATTCACCGGCACACGCACACTACACCAGATGTTTTTCCTATTCTGGGTACCCGTTTTGAGCATGTCCATTTAGAAACAGTGGACCCACTCCTAGAATCACAAGGCAACAAATATATACTAACCGCCATTGAGCGCTTCACCAGATGGCCAGAGGTACTCCCCATTAGCAGCATTACAGCTCAAACAGGCGCTAAAGGATTTATGCAAATTTAGATTTCACGGTTTGGCGTGCCGGCCACTCTCTTTACCGACCGCGGTCGGCGATTCGGGTCTCCATTTTCAGCGATTTCGCCTATCTTCTTGGCGCCAGTCGACTCAGAACGACGGCTTACCATCCACAAGGCAGCGGTCTTGTTGAAAGATTTCATCGCCAGATAAATCTTCAATCATTTCGCGCCCAGAAAACACTCATTGGACAGGATCGCTCCAACTAGTACTTCTGGGCTTGCGAACGGCATTCAAGGGAGAGCCCTTATGCATTCCTGCGGAGCTGTTAGACGGAATATCCCTGCGTCTTCCGCAATAATTTTTCACCCCTACGAACCCATCGGTCACTCGGGACAAAACCAACTATGCTCACCGGCTCCAAGACACCAAGTCAAAACGGCTACCAACATCCCACCGAAGGCGATCGCCACGGCCAGTTTGCATTAATAAAGATCTTACCAAGACAAGTCACGTTTTCGTAAAAAACGATACTGTTCGCCGGAGCCTTCGACCACATTATCAAGGACCGTACTTAATCACGAAGATGACTCCGAAATATATCGAAGTGTTGATCAATGGCAAGCAACAAACCATATCCATTGAAAAACTCAGGCCTGCCCACATGGAGTCCACACAACTGTCCAGAACTACTATGACTCGGTTTCACAGCAACTCTCGACGACGCAAGGTCCATTTTTTTCTTCCACAAACGTCCTACAGACTGGATGGGGGAGTAGTGTGGCGACCACATATAATCCCCAGCAGCGGAGAAAGAAGAAAACGCCAAACAAGCTCGGGCACTTCTCCTCAGGTGGTCAGCAGGGCAGCTATGTCATACTTCGACAGTCCGTAGATTCAAAGTGTAAGAAATGCAAATAAATAGTTAGTATACACCGCAACGCACGACTCGTTACAGCCCTAACGTGATTGTTTGCCTGTGTCTTTAATTTTTATTTAATATTCTCAAAACCCACTAATTAGTTTATTTTAATCTTGTTTAATATGCACTCGAAATAATTAGCTAAATAAAAAACAAAAGATAAAGGCCCAACCCTTTTGGTTCACGTTCCAAAGACGGATCTCCCAACCTTGTTCCGCCCTCTCTCCAACCCTGTCCCTCTTCAACCCCAATCCTGAAGGGAGTGGCTCGCTCCCCTACAGCGCCTGGAAAAGGCCTACTGAGCGGCATTGGCCGACTACGTGGAGGACATCCTCGGGGACGACTAGATGTCTCGGCAGGACCCGACCCGCATTGGTCATCCCCACAAAGTTGCCGAAATAAATGTTGACCGATTTTTATTCAAAAAAACTTTTTTTTTACTTTTTCGCTTCCGTCCCGAAGCAGAATCTCCAACGCTCTCTCTAGCTTCTCATTTTGTAGACGCGCGAGGGATCTCTTTCCTGTTAAAACAATACAGATGGCGCACGGGATGGCCTACGTGCAAAAATGCACACACCGTAGAGCTCGGACGTATGCGAGCCTGTACGCCGCACTGCGCTTTGCGCTATAGTTTTTACCAAGGTGCGTACCGTAATGACAACAGTATGTATCAAGCAGAAACAACATAATCCCTGCTAAAGCGAGCAAACCTGAGCAGCGCCGAAGAAAATGACTCCTCGACATTTTCTACTCTTTCCTAGACAAATAAATGAACAATAAAACTGTTCCAAAATATTGTACAAAAAAATATACACAGGTAACTCACATCAGACGACACATCTATATTGAAGTATAGAGAGGTGTATAAATCTCCAAAAACGAATTTCATATTCTTCATCAGGTGACGAATGCAGTTCGCTTGAGGAGAAAGCTTATTAAAGGAGGCGTCAACTGATCCCATAAACTGGGAGTATGTAGTATAGAGCGTTGATCTTGTGTATGGTAACAGCTGAACAATTCGTTTCCACCCTAGATAATTAAAAAGCACTTCCCTGTAACAAATGTGAATTTTATGTTCAAACAAAATACTGAAATGATCTTGAATTCCACCTTTATACCATCGAAAATATATAAATGTATCAGCAATGCAAACATCTTCCTCTGGATATAGTTCAAATTCGCTTCATGCCCAGAGAACTTTTGACGCCAAGTACTCACTTCCGAATATACGATCCACCGAAACTACACAGGAAAGATCGCCGGTTAAGTTATCGCTGCGCCCTTCCGGGCATGCGATTCGTCATTATCGCGGCCGGCTCCACTTGCTTAGGCGAGCCGGCCGCGATAATGACGAATCGCATGCCCGGAAGGGCGGAGAGATAACTTTACCGGCGCTCTTTCCTGTTTAGTTTCAATTTTGCGCCATTTACCAAAGTGACATTTCTCGACCCCATAGCGCCTACTCGGAATTCTTTATCCAAATTTGATGACACGGCATAGACCATACTGTGGTCGATCTTCAATCCTCTAAAATACATTATGTGCCCTCAAGGGAAAAATTAAAATGTTAGTTAAAACATTTTAGTTCATTAGCTAACTAATTTCCTAATTTCACCTTTCTTTCTAGAGGCCGCCATGGCCACTAACACTTCCCCAGGGCTCAAATTACTCTATCTCGCGTTCCCTTTTTTTGAAACTTTGGTCCAGCTAAAAAAAAAAAACAAAAAAACTGTATATGTGTTGACTTGACATGTAGCCTATTGACAATTGTTCAAATATAGAGTGGCATTCTCAAAGGCACGTGCCAACGAGCGCTGATATCCGAAGTTCCTGAGAACGAGCACCAGCTGCCAGAAACAAATGTGTTTAAAATTTTTGCAACAAGAAACTTGGTCGTTCATATGTGTCTTTAAGAAAAAATTTCCACTCAGGAACTTCGAGGTGTCTCTGCTTAATGCCAATATTAGCCGGACTTAATAGTGGTAAAGTTTTAGGAACAAGCTATACTACTAACTGGAAATATATGCGTGTTTCTTGTTTAACTTTCTACTTACTTGTTTGCAAGCTATATACGATTATTGGGTGCGAATGTAACTTCCAAAATATTATAGAAATCTCACATTTATTACATAGTGAATAACGCTTAGCACAGGCTACCTTTGGACCAGGGCGGTACATTTGTTTTGCGATACGAATGTACCGCTAAGTATCTCAGATATACTTTCGACTACGTGTATCTAAAATTGAGATACTCATGAAAAAGGTATTTGTTTAGGAGTAGTGATATTCATTATCAATATATAACTTGCATCCCGGTACTCTGCCAGACCTTGGTATCTTGCTACCTTTGTTTACGAAAATTAACTATCTGTTATTTACGATGAACCAGAAAACAGCACAATACACTGAAGTGAAAGAAAGAGCGCAAACGAGTTGGTGAATATTTAGCATGAGAAAAAACCGAGACTGGGGATAAAAACGACACAGACAAAAGAGGTCTCAAATAGAGAATTTTTACTGTATGTACCACTTTTACACGCAGTTCCGGGATTTTTGTCACGTCAGAAACTAACTTTTCTGTGCAAGGGTTCCAGAGTTCGTGATATGAACTTGGCAAATAACACCCTCTACAAGTGGGAAGGGGGAAGGAGGGAGCCTGGTGCCTTGGCATATCAGTCACAAAAGTAGATAAAACGAAAAATCAGAAACAACATGAACAAAGCGGGTTGGCCGAGCGATTACTTGGAAGAATAACATGATAATCTTCTCCCCTAAAATCCCTCTACTGTTTTCGCTTTAGCAAAATGAGTACTGCAAACGAGTCTAGATTAGAGGAGGAAGTACTCAGTCATTAACTGTAGAAAAATTTAGGAGCGGCTCATCTTCCTGCACGGAACCTGCTTCAGGTCCCGTGCAGACTACATCTGGCTTCGTTCGATATTCGCTTGTTTGAGAGGTACTCTCGCGACAAAATAGTAATCAATTCAGGCAGATGTCCTTTATCAAGCAGTCATTGGTGTCCATGCACTCCTTCGCTGGGGGCAGCTATGCTTTTTTTAGCCGCATATGGGATTCTAGTTGTGAATAGATAGAGAACTTGAGGTAAGGTAGGGTGAATAAACTCAGAGATAAAAATAAATACAAATACTACCTTTTATGTTCGCAGCGACCTGCTCCTTCCCCACCCACCACTGTTTGGAAATAAATATATTTTTGTATATATATATACCCTTACTCCAGAATACTTTCTTGCTGTTTGCTGGAAGTCAGGGATAATTCGTAGCATAATAAAACAAATGTATCTTTGTATGTGTATTTTGCCTTGAAGCACATGTAACTCGGTATCTGTGTTTTAGCCTTAAAATACATCTATCTCAGTATTTGTACCCTGTAGTACTTTGTGGTGTTTCTCTACCCAGCCCCGCCTCGAACAGATATTTTTAACCCCAGTTTCATAATATCATCGCTACGTGATATCTTAGTTCCTACAAAATAAAAAGATGCAGTTTCCGCATGATTTCATAAAGTAAATCGTTCCGCTCGGTATGGAGTCTGCGTGATTCTGCGCATCGCTTTCGGACCTTCCACGCATAACCGGGATTAAAGCATAACGACAATTAAAAGAAGCCTATGAATTCCCTCTTTTTAGAAGGAAGAAAATTCTTCCCTGTGTGCTTCATTCGAGATGCAACTTAAAACAATTCAAATTGCATGAAAAAAAAACTAAATATTATTTTTGAAATCATTGATACACGTCATTACTTTGACCTTTCTTACTATCCCGATATTGGTTTTCATAATTATATTTTTCCAACTAGATTCGTAATGTTTAATTATCCTCCCAGAACCGGAGTCAACTTTTTCAGTAATCCATTTTTTTAACTGACATGATTATCTTTCGGTACAAAAATTGTAAACATAATTGCGTGTTATTGCTTGGTTGTTGTTGCTTCACACGTTGATGTGTTTTTCTTTTTTATGTGACCTATCCCCCTTTCCAACGCAAATGCCTCTAGTGGTAAAGGAATAAATGAATAAATGGCATGTTGCGTCCCCTCTATTATTGGCTGTTGCAGGTTAAAAAAGAGAGACAAGCTCTTCCCACAAAGCCC